>JAQZBX010038477.1:0-23396 GCA_029593785.1 Cabassous unicinctus | reverse complement strand
TAGCTCTCTGAGGATGGCCGATTGTAGACAGGGTCCTGCCCGGGGGTCTGTGCTGCGGGCACATGGAGTGAGAAGCTTGGGACATCTATCTGCAGGCAGATCGATGGTGTGGATTGATCGGTAGAGATTCGTGAGTTTTAAGCCTGCCTGTGGAGGTTAACACAGATGGCTGAGCCCCACCCTCAGGGAAAGAGGCTGGTTTGAGCCACGATTCCCTCCTGGCAACCCGGTGAGAGGGAGCATTCTCCGAGAGTGGGAGGGTTCTGGCAAAGAGTGGAGAGGGGTTTCCTTTCTGTGGATTTGGATGCCTGGAACCCCTTGCATCTTTGGGGAACAAAATAGCTGGATTGAATTAACACCAGGCAGAGGGGAGGGGTAAATCTGCTGAGGAAGTTGATTTACCTAGCTGCCCAGGCATACGCTCCAAACCCCGCCAACCCAGGGAGAGGGAGCATTCTCTTAGAGAGGGAGGGCTCTGATAGAATGTGGAGAGGGGTTTCCCTTCTGTTGATTTGGCTGTCTGGAACCCCCCATAGCTTTGGGGAGCAGATAAGCTGGCTTGAAGCAGTGCCAGGCTGAGGGGAGAGGCGAATCTACTGAGGAAGCCTGACTTACCCAGCAACCCGGTGACACTCAGGCTTGGCTCCAGAGGGGGCAGAATCAGCCAATTTTATCGTTGTGCACTGACAAGCATCAGAGCTTCAGCTCCCCTGGGGAGGCCAGGAAGTGGGAAATGCTTGATTATTTTCCACGAGCCTAGTTAGGGTCCCCTTGCTGAAGGGGGTGGTCTGGAAGAGGACTTCTTTTGGGTCCCTTATTTGACACACACAAAAAAGGAGAAGACAGTCACTTTAAAAATGAATTCTTCTTTTTAATTTAGTTTAATATCTAAAATAAGCCTCAAAACCTGCAGATAGAACCCTGCAGGGAAATTGATTGATAAACACAAGCAGGCTGAGAGGTTCCACAAGGACCCTAGAAGGAACACTGTTCCTCCTTAGCTTTGCTTGACTGCTTGTTTGTGTGGTTGTTTGGTTTTTGTCTGTTTATTTGTTGTCTCCTGCTTTTCTTTCCTCTTTTCTCCCCTCCTTCTTTTTTCTTTCTTTTTAATTAGGTGTTGCTAGCTTGTCTCTTCTTTGATGTGCTTCTTCTTCAGTGATTTCCCATTCTCTGTCTCTATTAATTTTGCCTCCCAAGTTATCTCATCCCCATCCTTCATCTTTCTGCCTTCTGCTTTCTGTTGTATTTCTTACACACCATGTTTTTTCATTATTCCACAACTTAAGGGTATCAATTTCTGTTCTATCTATTCTGTTTTCTTCTTCTTAAATCAATATTAACTCTTTACTTTCAGCCCTTTCTTCACTCTTTCTCTCTCTTCTCATCATTCTAGCCTTTTAAATCATTATATATATATATATATTCCTCTATTTGGTTTCCCAGTCCATTGTAGGTACTCCACTTTTTTTCCTATTACTCTACACTGCCAACATGAGTTAAATATTCATTTCACTAAGTCTTATTTGGCCCCTCATCTAACTTTTATCAATATTATTATTATCCTTCTTCCTTTCTCACATCTTTCTATTCCTCTGACCCTAATCTTTTGCCTTCAAGGTAACGTAGAAAGAAGCAAGGAAATAAAATAAGAAGAAAAAGTGTCAAAGAGAAACAACACACACACAGAACCTCCAGCTAAATAAAATTCTAGAGCAGAGAGAGAAGCTAATCAAGTGAATAAGCCCATTAAGATAAAATGATGACTAGAGGGCAACAAAAAATTACACAGTTCCAGTCTTTCGTTTACTTCTTTCTTTCTACCTAGGCAATACCTTCCATTCCTTTGACTTATTTAACATATATGGCTGTAGAATTTACACTTTCCAGTCCAAATATCTCATTGTTTTTTTCGTGATGAAACTTGGATTCATCACATTTTGAAATTTTTGTTCTTCTTTAATAATTTAAACCAGATTGAATGAAATTGCCTGTCACACAGTGGCTCAGTAAAGAAATTTTGGTGCTATTCTTCATTCAAAATATTGGTATTTTTATGAGAGATTTTCTATCTCCAAAAATGAAATAAATTTAGATCATGTACACAAAAGTAACCTTGCATTTTTTCCTTTAAATTGTCACTTTTAAAGTGGTTCTTAAACTCCATAGGTCCAGACTGTATGTTTTATTTGCTAATATGACTCTATGCTTTTGGACAGGCCTAGCTCAGAGTTGCCCTCCAACATATACACATTTATGAAAAAAAGAATATCACTTTCTTGAAAAATATTGTTTGGCAATCAGAGTGAACAGAAGGATCCATGAGCTCAGAGCTCAGTAAAGCAAATTAGACATACTGAACTAGGCTAGAAAGGAAAAGTGGCTTTATTGGGCAGTGGAGGACAGGAGATCTAACCAACCTCAAATTGACCTCTCTGTTGAGGAGTTTTCTTAGAGCTTTTATACAGGTTTGAAACAGAAATTTAACCATTGAGTTGAGCTCTCTGGAAATGGGCTGGGGAGTTTCTCTAGTGTCTTTCTCTGGTTAACATCAAGATGCATAATATTCCTGGGGTCTCTAATTCTCATGGTGATAAACATAATAGATTTAGTGAAGCATTACATGTTTACACCATTTATTTTTCCTTACAAAGAAGAAGTAACAGGTATGGTTAATATCAAACTAGACAGGTCTATGTGATTTCTTACAGAAACTTTGTCTACCCTATGGTGCTTTAAATTCTTTAAAACCCAACTTATTCATAGGAAAATCATGTTATCATTTTTTTGTGAACCCCTAATATTTTGAAGTTTCAAGGTAGATCTGACATAATGAGAACCATCTAGATGGTCTTTACTAGATAGTAAAACATACACACTCAAGAACAATTAAAATTTTCCTTGCATATTTTTTCAGCACAAATATTTCTACTTATATAGAGTCATATGGTAACTGACAAAATATTGGTAGATTTCAGTTCCTCTTAGATATACAGATTAGTAAGAATCTTCTTGCTAAAGGTGCTTTAGAGTACTTACCCAGCACAAACAAAATCCATAGAAATGTGAAACCTCTGGATAAGGCAGCGTGATTGATTTTGAGAGTTTTAGGAGGCAGAGAATGATACAAGTCATGCGTTGAGTAGATTTTTCTTGACTAATATCTGAGTTAACCAAGGTGTTTCTTTGGGATTATAAGACTGATGATGTTATCAACATCATAAAAACAGTTTATCATCAAAATGGTGCTTTTTCTATAGAGAAAGAAGCTCTGAACCACCCATGAGTTGGAAGCATCCTCATTAAGCCTTTGAAGTCCTTGCATTCTCAGTCTATTTGGGTTCTCATGAATAATGGAGAGAATTTTACCTGGGCAAAAGATTCCTAATTGATTTTGTAAATGCCTTTCTTTTTAATCAGAAGGTATTATTTAATTGGACTGCAGGCACTTGGACCCATGCCATTTGAAGTCAGGTTAATTTATTGTGGATATACAACATTTCTGGATTTATAATTATTTTTTCATTTTCAAAGGGAAACTCATTTTTCATTTTCAAAGTGAAACTCATTCAGGGAAGGAGAGACCAACAAATGAACAAACAAATATTCAATGAAAAATTATATGAGTGACCTGAAGGAATAGGAAAATTGTAATATAGCCTATAGGAAAGGCAAAGGATACCTTAGGTTGGTGCTCAGTGAAGGGATTTCTGATGAAATGACAAAACAGACACTGAAGGAACGTTAGTATGATGTGGGAACTGTTTGAGGGAATTTCTTTGGAAGTGAAGGATGATTGTAGTGTTCAGTGCTGAAATAATAGCTAAGCATAAATGTATTTGTGTGTTTCTGAGTGATGATTTCTTATTCAATCCTTGGATGCCTGGAGAAGTCCTAATTTAAAATTACTGAATTTAAAGGAAAATATTTTGTTAAAGTGGCATACCTTGATTACACTCATCTTGACTGACATCTAGATTAATCAGAGAGTAACCTCTAGAAGAGAAAATATTTTTTAGATTTCTTGGACTGTGGTGGTGGTAATGACTTGAGTTATATTTGATTTTTTGTGCCTCTTTCTATGAAAATAGAGATGTACACTCTCATTTTAGAGCCAACAGTATAATAAATTGAAGGAATTGAATAAATGTTTGAGATTGTCATGACAGTGTATGGAAATTAGAGAGAAAGGGGGCTACAATTTAGCCTTGAGATGTTCTAATAGTATTGTTTGAGGGGCACCATGCAGGACACATGACTAGAGTGATTAGAATAGCTTGAATACACCCAGGGAACTGAGATGTCAGAGAAGTCTAGGGAAAAGAAAGTCCCCCAAAGTTCAATTCCTCTTTACTTCCAATTTATATACTGAAGCACAAACACTGGATTTTTACATGGGGAGCTTATTTGAGATTGTAGCTTGATTTATTTAAGAAGTCTGTGATGTTATTAACTCATCATTTAAGGCTGTGTGAGAATAGGGTGAAAGTGATCATGTAGATTGATTGTGAAAGAAGGAAAAGGAGATCAGACACAAAAGAGGAAATAGGCACAGGGAGCATTTGGGTTCATAATATAAGAGAAAAATAAGGATAAATGATGAGGTGATTGATTGTGATAAGAGAGAGAGGTTGCTACCAAATATTTCAAAAAGAAATAGGAAAGATAGTAATTCAGTTGGAGACATTCAACTTAGGTTATAAGACCCTTGACTGAGAGAGAAGGAATAACAAATGTGTATGAATGCAGGAATAATTGTAAACATTACAGTGCTAAGTTGAGATGATTTTTCTTTTACTATTTTTTAAACTATTTTGTACATTTAATTGAAAATATAAACAATAATTGAGAAATAGAAAGAAAACACTGTAGAATAAAAACACATTTCTCAATTAAATGTGCTGGATACATATAAGTTTTTTTTTAATCATACAATATGTTACACAACATATTTGGTTCATAGTAATGCAGTCATACAGTATTTGTCCTTTTGTGTCTGGCTTGCATTGCTCAACATAATGTCCTCCAGGTTCATTCATGTTGTCACATGCTTTATGACTTCCTTTATTCTTACAGCTGCATAATATTCCATCATGTGAATACAGCACAGTTTGTTCATCCATTCATCAGTTAATGGACACCTGGGTTGTTTTGAACTTTTGGCAACTGTGAATAATGCTGATATGAACATTGGTATGCAGATGTCTGTTTATGTCACTGCTCTCAATTCTTATGGATATGTACCAGGAGTGGGATTGCTGGGTCACTTGGCAAGTCTATATTCACTTCTTTAGGAACTGCCAAATAATCCTCCACAGTGGCTATACCATTCTGCATTCCCACCAATAGTAAATAAGTGTTCCTATCTCTCCACATCCTCTCCAACACTTGTAGTCCTCTGTCTTTTTAATAGTGGCCATTCTGATAGGTCTGAAATGATATCTCAAAGATTTGATTTGCATTTCCCTAGTCATGACAGATGTTGAGCAATTTTTCATGTTATTGCCATTTGCATTTCTTCTTTAGACAAATGTCTATTCAAGTCTTTTGCCCAGTTTTAATTGGGTCATTTGTCTTTTTATTGTTGAGTTGTAACATCTCTTCATATATCCTGGATATTAAGCCCTTGTTGGATATGTGATTTCCAAATATATTCTCCCATTTAATTGGCTGCATTTTCACCCTTTTGACAAAGCCCTGTGAGGTGCAAAAGTGTTTAATTTTGAGGAGGTCCCATTTTTCTATTTTTTCTTTTGTTGCTCATGCTTTGGGTGTAAGGTCCAAGAAATCACCACCTACTGCAATGTCTTGAATATGTTTCCCTACATTTTCTCTAGTAGTTTTATGGTCCTGGCTTTTATATTTCGGTATTTGATCCATTTTTAGTTGATTCTTGTCTAGGGAGTGAGATAGGGGTCTTCATTCATTCTTTTGGTTATAGATATCCAGTTCTCCCAGCACTATTTGTTGAAGAGACTGCTTTGTACCATTAACATGGACTTGGTAGGATTGTCAAAAACCAGCTGGCTGTAGAGATGAAGGTTTATTTTGGGCTCTCAATTCTATTCCATTGATTAATGTATTTATCTTTATGCCAGTATCATGCTGTTTTGACCACTGTAGCTTTGTAATATGTTTCAAGGTCAGGCAGAGAAATTCCTCCTGTGTTTCTCTTCTTTTTTTCAGAATGCTTTTGGCTATCCAGGTGTACTTTCCCTTCCAAATGAATTTGTTAATTATCTTTTCTAATTCTGTAAAGTAGACTGCTGGAATTTTGATTGGTTTTGCATTGAATCTATAAATCAGTTTGGGTAAGGTTGATATCTTCAGGATATTCTTCCAGTCCATGAACACGGAATGTCTTTTCATTTGTTTCGGTCTTTTCAAATTTCTTTTAGCATTGTTTTGTAGTTTTCTACATATAGGTCCTGTACTTCTTTGGTAAAATTAATTCCTAGGGATTTGAGTCCTTTTGTAGTTATTGTAAATGGAATTTTCCCCCTGACTTCCTCCTCAGATTGTTCAGTACTAGTGTACAAAAACATTACTGATTTTTGCATGTTGATCTTGTATCCTGCCATCTTGCTGAACTCATTTATTAGCTCAAGTAGTCTTGGATACTTCAGAATTTTGTAAATACAGGATCATGTCATCTGCAAATAGTGAGAGTGTTACTTCCTCTTTTCCTATTTGGATGCTTTTTTTTTTTTTCTTGTCTAATTGCCCTAGTTAGTACTTCTAGTACAATATTGAATAACAATGGTGACAGTGGGCATCATTATTTTTTTCTGGTTCTTATAGGGAAAGCTTTCAACCTTTCCCCATTGAGTACAATGTTGGCTGTAGTTTTTTCATATATGCCTTTTTATCAGATTGAGGAATTTTCCTTCTATACTTATCTTTTGAAATGTTTTTATCAAAAAAGGATGCTTGATTTTATTGAATATGTTTTCTGCATTGATTGAGATGATGTTTTTTTTCCTTCAATTTGTTAATGTGGTATATTACATCAATTGATTTTCTTATGTTGAACCAGGCTTGAATACCAGGAATAAATCTCACTTGATTATGATATACAAATCTTTTGATATGCTGTTGGATTCAATTTGCAAGTATTTTGTTTTGAATTTTTGCATCTATGTTCATTAGAGAGATTGGTCTGTAATTTTCTTTTCTTGTAGTATCTTTATCTGGCTTTGGTATTAGAGTGATGTTGGCTTCATAAAATATGTTGGGTAATTTTCCCTCCTCTTCAATTTTTTGGAAGTGTTTAAACAGGATTGGTGTTAATTCTTTTTGAAATGCTTTGTTGAATTCATCTGTGAAGCCATCTGGTCCTGGAATTTTCTTTGCTGTGAGATTTTTGATGATGGGTTGAATCTCTTTAAATGTGATTGGTTTGTTAAGTTCTTGTATTTCTTGTAGCATCAATGTACCTTGGTTGTGCATTTCTAGGAATTTGTCCATTTCATCTAGGTTGTTTAGTTTGTTGGCATAAAGTTTCTCATAATATCCTCTTATGGTCCTTTTCATTTCTGTGGGGTCAGTCATAACTTACACTCTTTCACTTCTGATTGTATTTATTTGCATCTTCTCTCTTATTTTCTTTGTTAGTCTAGCTAGGGGTTTGTCAATTTTATTGATCTTCTCAAAGACCCAGCTTGTGGTTTTGTTGATTTTCTCTAATGTTTTTTGTTATCAATTTCACTTATTTCTGTTCAAATCTTGATTATTTCTTTCCTTCAGCCTGCTTTGGAATTGGTTTGCTGTTCTTTTTTCTAGTTTCTCTAGTTGTTCGGTTAAATCTTTGAGTTTAGCTCTTTCTTCTTTTTTAGTATAGGCATTTAGGACTCTAAATTTCCCTTTCAAGTCTGCCTTCTCTGTATCCCAGAAGTTTTGCTAAGTTGTATTCTCTTCATTTTTCACAATATATTTACTGCTTTCACTTGCAATTTCTTTTTTGACCCACTGATTATTTAGCAGTGTGTTGTTCAGCCTACACACATTTGTGAATTTCCTTTTTTCCTATTATTGATTTCCAGTTTGATTCCCTTATGATCTCAGAAGGTGCTTTGTATAATTTCAACCTTTTTATATTTATTGAGAGTTGCATTATGCTGTAACATGTGGCCTACCCTGGAGAAAGCTCCATGGGCACTTGAGAATAATGTATAACCCACTGAGTTTGGATGCAGCATTCTGTATATGTCTGTTAGGTCCAACTCATTTATCATATTGTTCAAGTACTCTATTTCCTTGTTGATCTTCTGCTGTCTAATTGTTGTATCTAATGATGTGGATGGGTTTTGAAGACTCCAATGATTTTTGTAGAGATGTCTATTTCTCCCTTCAGTTTTGCCAGAATTTGTCTCATGTATTTTGGGGCACCCTGGTTAGGTGAATAGATATTTATGATGGTTATAACTTCCTGGTGGATTGGCCTTTTTATTAATATATAATGGCCTTCTGTATCTCTTATAAATTTTTTGCATTCAAAGTCTGTTTTTCTGATATTCATATAGCTACCTCTGCTCTTTTTTGGTTACTATTCACATGAAGTATCTTTTTCCCACCTTTCACTTTCAGCCAGTGTGTATTCCTGGGTCTAAGGTGAGTTTCTTGTAAGCAGCATATGGATGGCTCATTTTTTTTTAACCCATTCTGTCAGCCTGTATCTTTTGATTGGGGAGCTTAATCCATTCACATTCAATGATATTACTGTAAATGCATTATTTACTTCTACTATTTTATTCTTTGGTTTTGTAGGTCATATATTTTTGTCTGTATTTTCACTCTTTTGGTTATCCTTTCTCTGTTCTTTCTTCTATACTCTCTTCCAGGCCTCTCTCTTGTCTTTTTTATTTCATGTTCTAAGGCTTCCTTTGATTTTTCCTGCAAAGGTGGATTCTTTTTTGCACACTCTCTTAGTTTCTGTTTATTTTTGAATATTTTATACTCATTGCATATTTGAAGGACAATTTTGTTGGATAAAGAATTCTTGGCTGACAGATTTTCTCTTTCAGTATCCTTATTGTATCATATGCTTTCTTCTCACCTCCATGGCTTTTGAAGAAAATTTGTATTGTCTTACTGGGTGTCCCTTGTATGTGATGGTTTGCTTCTCCCTTGCTCCTTTGAGAATTTTCTCTTTATCTTTAACATTTGACATTCTGAGTAGTATGTGTCTAGGAGTAAGTCTATTTCAATTTATTCTGATTGGGGTATGGTGTACTTCTTGGACATATAAGTTCATTTCTTTCATGAGAGTTGAGAAATTTTCAGTTATTATTTCCTCAAATACTCTTTCTGCCCCTTTTCCCTTCTCTTCTCTTTCTAGAACTCCTGTGACATGTATGTTGCTGTGTTTCATGTTGTCATTCAACTTTCTGAGCCCCTGCTTAATTTATTCCATTCTATTCTCTTTCTGTTCTTTTCTCTCCTCAGTTCTGTCTTCAGTATCACTTATTCTCTCATTTCAAGTGGTTGTTGTATGCCTCTAATGTGATTTTGATCTCACTATTGTGTCTTTCATTCCCATGAGCTCTGTTAAATTCTGTTCAAAATTGCAAAACTTTCCACTCACTCAATGTTCTTTTTTTCCCAACTTATTTTATTTTTTAAAAGATACTTCAATTACATAAATGTTATAGAGAATATATAGGGGATTCCTATATGCCTTGCTCCCCACACCTCCCACATTTTCCCACTTTAGCAACATTTTTCATCAGTTTGGTACATTCATGGCAATTCATAAACACATTTTGGTGCATTGCCGCTAAGCATGGATTATAGTTTATATTGTAGTTTACACTTTCTCCCTTTCAATTACGTAGGTCATGGCCAGATATATAATGGCCTGTATCTTTCATTGTAATATCATTCAGGATGATTTCCAAGTCCTGAAAATGCCCCTGTATTACACCTGTTTTTCCCTCTCCCTAACCCCAGAACATCAATGGGTCACTGCCTACACAACAATGGTATTTCTTCCATTGTTAGAATCACAATAAATCTATAATTCACTCAATATCTTCTTTTTTTTAAGATTTATTTATTTACTTTTATCCATTTTTATCCCCCTGCCCCATTTTTGCTGTTTTTGTGTCCATTCACTGGGAAATTCTTTATGTCTGTTTCCTCCCCTCTCTTCTCATCCTTTTCCTCTTGTCTTCACAGGGATTCGATCCTGGGAACCTCCAATGTGGGAGAGAGGTGTCCTACCACCTGTGCCACCTTAGTTCCTGGTTGTTCAGTGCATCTCATCTTGACTTTCCCTTGTGTCACTCTCCTGTTATGTCATCATCTTGCTGCATGGCTCAGCAGGGCCTGCTGGCACTCCTGCTCAAGGGGCCTGGTGGCACAACCACACATAGGGCCTGGCAGTGCACCCACTTTCAGGGCCTGATGGCACACTCACACACGGGGCTTGGGGTCTCACTCCCAAGGCCTGATGGAATGCCCACTCACAGGATCTGGTGGCCCATACTCCTTCTATATATATATTTTTTTATTTTTACTGGGAGGCCCCAGGGATCAATCCCATGTCCCTCCATATGGGTGACAGATGCCCAACCATTTGAGCAACATCTGCTCCCTCAAAGTCTTCTTGATGTTATTTAGCTCTTTAGCCATATTGTCTTTCAACTCATTAATTTGATTTTTGGAATTTGTGCACATCTCATTAAGTAGGTCTCTCAAATCCTGCATCTCTTCTGGGGCTTTGGTATATTCCATTTTCTTGGGCCATGCCTTCCATTTTTAGTATGGCTCATAATATTTTGCTGATGCCTAGGCATCTGATTAGGATGTATTTTACTCAGATGCTCAACTTCTTTCTCTTTTGTAGGGATTTAGTGGTGGGAGGCTGTGTGTTACCACTGATCTTTGATTTTTGGCTCAACCTGCATTTTTAAGATTTTCCCTGCTGGTTTGCTCAAAACTTGGCCCTGTAATTGGTTGCATTCCCACTTCCTAGAGCCTTTGGGAGGGAAGCTATAAATGCCAGAAAAAGCCTCTCTTACTTATTTTAAATTTTCACATATACACTTCCTCGGTCTGTGAGCAGATGGTGCTCTTTGACAGATCTCAGTTCTGTGCCTTGTGGGAGTGTATTGTTGCAAAACAGACAGAATCAATGTGATAGAACTTCTTACCTGGAGGCTAAGAGCCTTGTAATTCAAACTTTCTCAGAGAATGTTCTGTAGCCTTCTCTGGCAGTCCCCTCCCTTTTCCTGGGTAGGAAGGAATTCCACTCCCTTCTGTGTTCTCAACAATCAGTCCTTGTTAACAGAGAAGGAGATTGGGAGGATATTAAATTTTTAGCCCCTTCCTGGCTCCCAAAGCAAACAATGGAAGTGCTCCTGGGACATAGCAGACCAAATCTGTGAGTCAAAAACTGAGTCAGCCTTAAACTGTGTCCCTCTCTCTCTCTCCTTTTCTGGGAAGGTGCACCCTCCACAGTCAGTCCTGGCTAGAAGAGAAGGAGATTGAGATGGTCAAATTCCTCCAGTCCTGTGCTGGCTCCCAGGGCAAACCACGGTGTGGTCTTAGCCAGCCTGGAAGGGCTAGTGGGACACAGCAGACCAAATTTGTGGGTAAGAAGCTGGGTCAACCTTAGATTATGTCCCTCTCTCTCCCTTTTTCTGGTGTGGTGGATCCCTGGAGATCCTTTTGTCTGTAGCCACAGGCCCAGCAGCCTGAGAATTCTAATATATCTTTAGTGTGGGGGAGGGTGCTGGCAGCAGAAGCTACTGATTGCAACTCACAGTTCTGTCATAACCATTCCACTCCTTTTTCCCTCTCTTCTGGGTGGTGTCCAGACTTTGCCTGGTGTCCTAAACCTATAAGATCTTTTTCCTGGCTGTTTCATCCTGTCCTCTAGGTATCTTTCTCAAGGAGAAGAGAATCCTGTATCTTTCTAGTTTGCCATCTTCTTGGAATTTGTGATTTTTAAAATTACATCATTCACCTGGTTAATTTCATCTGGTCAAAGTAATGTGAAATGTGAGAATATTTGGTACTCAAAACGTTGGGCCTTGAAGTGATTATGGAAGATTGAAGAATGACTTAATTATCAAGATGTAGTCTGTTTCTTAGATATATATATTTTTTTATTTTTTTTTATTGTGGGTAAAAAATCAAAATTTTCACAATACATACCAATATTGATATATTTGAAAACACTAGGATTTGTGATTCTGCATTTAGGTATAAAACAAGAGCTTAGTAATGTGCTATGTCACATTCAGTAATAAACATGACAGGAAATTAGAGACATCTCTTATGTTGGCAGATGTGGTAAATAGTAAGATATTTATTGACAGATGGGGTAATACAGTCACATCAGAAATGTTTTTCTCAGGAAGCATATGTTGAAATATGTATGCTTGGAATACCTCTGTCAATAAGTATTACATGAGGTGGAAGCTAATGTTTGGGATGTAGGTTCAATGCAATGAAGATTTCCTTGTGACAGGAGAACCTGTGCACTGGATATAATTGTTACAAAGTATATGAAGAGGAAGATTTGATAACAGGGAGAGGATCTGATTATTGAAATGAAAGTTGATGTTCCAGGTAATACCTAGGTGTGGCATGTAACCCTTAAGATATTTGAAATTTGGATGCAGGAAGAGAAAATTCAAACTCTAGCTGTTTCTTTTTCTCTCCACATAAGTTTGTCATATTACTTCAGCCCTCTGAACCTCTATTTAGGACATTTATTATATGGGTAAATTAACCTTTATCAGCTGGGTTACTGAGATTAAATTATTAAAAATATGTAATTACCCAAACATATTGAATACAATCATTTTCTTCCTGGACTTGAGGTACAAATCCTAGTCCTGATCAACTCCATCATAATATATATCCTTAAGTTTCTTAGTGGTTTCCAAATACATTGGGGTGAGATGTAGAACTCAGTGTTGAGGGGTTTGCATTGTTAGACGTCACATATGGAAGAACCCAGATGATTTAGAATAAATGTATCTAGAAGGTCAGGTTCAAGGTAGAGCAGGAAGGGAGTGAATGTACAGAAGGTAGAAATGCATGTGAGAGAATCAATGGTAGTGCAAAGTTGAAAATAATTATAACTGAGAAATTCCAGTTTTCTTCCTCTTGTGCTGAGGACCTAATTGCAGTTGTCATTTGGTTAGGGATTCCTGTGTTTTGGAATCAAGTTTGAATTAAAAGTCTCTGAACATCATGGGCTAATTAATAAATACAATTCATGGATTTTCATGTTCTTATCTGTACAATGAAGGTAATTATATCATCTTTTTTAGCTAGAGAAGACAAGCCCTCCAGCCTTTTGACCCTGGGGAAGGAGAGTCCACCCCTTATTTCCCTTGGAGGACACATCATGTTCCTATTGTTCATTGGGCTGGGGATATTCCCAGGTGAAGGGTTTGGTATTCAGGACAGGTGGGCCTGAAAAGTGTAGTCAAGACTTGAATCGTAAGGCTCCTTTCTCCAGTCTCAGCTTCACTCACCTCCTGCTTGGTTGTGAGTGAAAATCCAGAAGAAGATGCCAGCTAAGGTATTGACAATGCAATCACAGGTGAGAAGGGAATTCTTCTTTAATTGAAATTACACCTTTCTTGCTAGATAGGAAGATTTCAACTATTGCTGTGGATATTCCAAGTAAATTCAGGAGCTATTCAAGGAACTGAGCTTAAATTAAGTTTATACAGGACTCTTTAATAATTATCTTAAGTTAGGGACTGATCAATGAGTAATCTTCCAACCATTACAAGAGTTGGTTCCAGCTTCCATAAAGGCCATGTATTCTCTGAAAAGATGACAGATGTTTTCTTTTTGTCACTGAACCCTTGGCCTCATTGGATAAATAATGAATTCATGACTCATGTTAGTACCTGAGATTGGGCTAAGACATGTGGTGAATAGAGGTGATTGAGGTGAGTAAGAATAGAAGTTTACAGTCAGAAGGGAGGCTGAGTTTTCAGCTGGTGCATTCAGTCAATCCAATGTTACAGGTACTGTGCTGCAGGGGTAGACATATTTGCCAGAAGCACATGAAAATTTGATAATTTAAAGGAAATGAGGAATCATTATTTATTTTCCCCAATTTTAATTTTCTTAATGTTTTGATGGAATATATTTGCACATTTTGAAATGTTTTTAAAAGAAATCTAAAATTGCTCTTACCACCTTTGTTCAAATTTCCCATATTCAATTTTCTAAATCAAATTTATTAAAATTTTATAAATGGAAGCAAGGTACAGAAATTTTTTCCTTCATTGTGGCTGTGGATTCAGGATCTGTATAATAGGTAGAATAAAATTTGTGTCCCTGTGAAAATTTTTGAAGATTTGGAGAGTCCATACTCAATGAACAGTATTCTAGCCATTCATGGGCAGATAAGATGAAGATAAAAGAGAGAAAATAAAAACTGGTATCTGTATACCCCAGAAAAAGTTGAGATTGTGAGGTCTCCTACCACAGAAATTGTCAGTCTAAAGCCATATATCAGTAAAACTGTCTCAAGGGTCCCTGGTTTGTGACCCTGATGTCTTTATTTAAACATTGCAATGAATACCTGAGATATGTAGCACTGAGGAATGCAGACCTTACTGATCCTGGGTTCTTATGCAGAATTCTGGATAACTTATTCAGTTTTGCAGAATTCTGGATATTTCTTCAAGGTTTCCTGTCATTTTAATGAATAAAAGACCTGTCAATTGAATTTAGATAGAAAGCAATTCACACATTAACTTATCACATTTGCCAAAATGTATAGCATGTTCTTAAATAATTTTATAAATGAGAGGAAAATGAGTTCATCTATATAGCGGAATAATCTAACCATACTCATTTTTTAAAATGATATAGCATGGTTATTGCTTACAATAAGTCTATAAATTTACTTTAAAATGTTGGGAAAGATTGATTTAGTTATGAATGTTCAAATGAAAGCTTTCTAATCAACAGCAAGAAGGCATAATTACAAGCTTATTGGGAAATTTCCAGGTATATATCACACCCCATGTCATATGATTTTCTTTTACAAGGGGCTGCTATGGATTCAGAGTGTGTATTGTGTTTGTGAATGCATCTGAATGGCAGATAGCAGTTCAGCATTGATAATGATGTTAGTGGAATCCTATAAACCTTTTGAGTTTTATATACACACTCTCTGCTTCTTTAGTGTGTTATTTTGTACATCAGACTCAGGACATTGGTAAGGATAGCCCTATGTGAACACAAATTTCTGTGATATTTTAGGAGTTATTGACCTTCAAAGATGTGGCTATAGACTTTACCCAATAAGACTGGAACTTGTTAGATACATTCCAGAGGAAGCTGTTCAGGGAAGTGATGCTTGAGAATTTCAATAATCTGGTCTCAGTAGGTGAGACTCAAATTTATCTACCACCTATATCTGTCTATCTCTTATCTCTCTACCATCTATATAACTTATCTATCTACCTATATATTTATCTTAAATTATCTTCCATTTGTTTATTCAAATATCTAGATCAGCTTCTCCATATTGTATAATCTTTATTTTCTCTTATATCATATTTTTATATTTTGTAATTTTAATTGGTTTACACTGTGTTTTTAAACATAAAACTGCCTAAATGAATTTGTTTCCTTATTTTTTAATTTACATCTAGTTCATGCCAATACAATTTAATCTTCTTGACCACAACTTAATATCTTTCTTGAATCTCAATTTCCAACACTCAGGGCTGTACCTTAATGAGTACTTTTTGAATGGATAAATAATTGACTGTGGTGAAATAAGTATTCTGCTCCAAGGGCTATGGTAAGACTTCAGAATGCAGCAGTAAAAACATTGCATATATCCTTTTCCATACAGAATTTAGATAGTTCTGGTGGAATTTATGCTTAATGGATTATTTTTGAACATAATATTCAATCACTGTGGAAACACAGATTTCTCCCAATTTAGAATATAGATGAATCTGCAGTCTCTCTTTGTACTAGTGTGTGGGTAGCAACAAATAGTTGTCCTCACTAAAATGGGCAAAAGGTCAAGTGTTAAAATTTCAGTTGAAATATTGTCAATGATCTGAGTTCAAGATATTGTTGCATTGTTGATCTTCAATGCTTATCTTATTCTTTGGTAACCTGCCATGTACATGATGATCATGTTTTGTTACTATCACAATGAAAAATCCAAGTAACTTTTTTCATGCAAACAGGATATCAAGCCTGCAAATCAGGTATGCTTTCCCAATTGGAACAAAGAGTTGTGTGGAGAGAAGGAATAAGAATTTCTCAATGCCAGAATCCAGGTGAGCTTTAAGGACCCATGCATCAGAAGAGACATCTCATGATACATTGAGTATGTGCTTGAATAAATTAATGTTAGGATTCCTTAAGTGACTTATGATTTCCTCAGGTTTCCTTATGTGAGTTATCATTTCTAAAATGTAGCTGAGGATATTGGGGAAGTTTTAATCACATGTGTTAATTCTATATACTCCTTAAGTTTTATTCAAGTGTCATTAGCATTGAGAAAGAGATATTCATTTGTTATTGCAATTAAACTTTCACATAATGTTCATTGTTCTTGTCCTATTCTTGGAAGATTTTCTTCTCTTTTTACCTCCCTGACATCCCAAAAAGTTTCCCTCATATTCCATGCCTGAAAATCTTTTCTGGTTCTGTCTTATGTTTTCTTATGCCTAGAGTATCCATTAATTTGATATTCTTTCCCAGATAATTGTGAATGTTGGAAATGTGCTTGGAACTTTTCAAAATTTTCATCCACCAATGCTACCCTAACAATTTATTCTTTTTTCCCCAATTACTAAAGGGAGGAAAAGTGCCTTTAAAACATGGGAAATTTTAGAAATAATATTCAACCAATCTATCTGTAGGAAAGCCACTTCTAAAATCATGTCATTGGTAAGCTTAATTTTCTGAACCCTAGTGATCCAAATAGATACCCAGGATGGAATAAATTAAGAATTCAGTAAAGTCATGAAATTGTAATTAATGTTGGGATTCAGTGCTAATCCAGCAACAATCTGTGAATGTTTGAATTTAGGTAATAATTAACCTAAACACAAACTCTAACTTGAGTTCATATAAAAAATGAATTGCATAAGCAGTTTTCACATACGCAATCTTTGAAACACCATGAAGCTCAAAATTGATCAGATACCACTGCAATTGGATTGTTATAATAGAGGAAATCTGTGTGTATGGAGTAGAATAATGTGCATATGAAATGAACATGGCAAATATTTTAATTGGAGACTATCACTAGTGGATTAGACTAGATTTCATATGTACAAAAATGAAATTCATGTATATTGGCAAATGGTTTACAGTCTCTCATCTAATTCCCCACAACAGAGATCTCACATCCAAAATAATTCCTTTAAATGTAATTATTTGCAAAAAGGTTACTCTCACACATCCACAGTAACCTGACATGCATTAATTCACATGAGAAAGAAATCCTATTTTAGTATATCACTTGCAACAGTCTTCAATGACCATTCATCTTTTAGTCAACATAAGCAGATCCACCTTAGACATAAATCATATGACTGTTACCAAAGTGCTAAAAACTATATGCAACACTCTGACCTCAGACAATACAATGGAACTCCCATTGGGGAGAAAACCCATGAATGTCACTTCTGTGGGAAAGCATTTAGTCAATATTCTAATCTGAAAGAACATGAGAGAATTCACATTTGAGAGAAACCCCATAAATGTCATCAATGTGGGAAAGCCTTCAGTGTGTATTCTAAACTTAGATGCCATGAGACTTCTCACACTGGAGAGAAACTCCATCAATGCTATCTTTGGGCAAAAGCCTTTATTACATCCTCTTCTCTTAAACAACATGAGAGATATCACACTAGAGAAAAACCCCATAAATGCCATCTATGAAGGAAAGCCTTCATTCATTCCTCTTCCCTTAAAAAACATGGGCAAACTCACACTAGAGAGAAATCCTATGAATGTCATGTGGTAAAGCCTTCAGTCAATATATTCTCATCTTAAACAACATGAGAGAACTCACACTGGAGAGAAACCTTATAAATGTCATATTTGTGGGAAAGTCATCTCTCATCATTCTTCCATTAAACAATATGAGAGAACTCACACTGGAGAGAATCCCTATAAATGTTACCTATGTGGGAAAGCCTTCAGTTGATATTCTTATCTTAAACAACATGAAAGAACTCACACTGGAGCAAAATCATATGAATGTCATATTTGTGGGAAAAGCTCCAGCCAATATTCTAATCTTCCAGTAAACAACATGAGAGAACTCACACTGGAGAGAAACCCTATGAATGTCACATATGTGGGAAAGCCTTCAGCAAATATTCTAATCTTAAACAACATGAGAAAATTCACACTAGAGAGAAACCCCATGAAAGTTGTCTGTGTGGGAAACCTTTCACTTGTAGTTCTGTCCTCTGACAACATGAGAGAATTCATGCTGGACAGAAACCCTAATATCATATGTATGGGAAAACCTTAATCTTTCTAGACTGAGACAACAGGAGATTTCTTGAACTGGAGAGAATCCTTATGAATGTCAACAATTTGCAAAAGTCATCAGTCAATATTGTGATTTTAAATGAAACAACTCACACTATAAAGGTTTTGGATATGAAAGAGACTTCAGCCATAGATTTAACCTATACACACACAAGAGAATGCACATAGTGAAGAAATACTGTTTTTTTTGTTGTTGTTGTTTGTTTGTTTGTTTGTTTTTTGAGGTACTGGGGCCTGGGATTGAACCTGGGATCTTGTATGTGGGATGCTGGTACTCAACCACTGAGCACATCAGCTCCTCTGAGGTGATTTTTTCATGTTTGCTTCTTGCTTATTATTTTTAAAGAAGTACTTGGGACTGAACCCCAGATTTCCCATGTGGGAAGCAGGCACTCAACTGCTTGAGCCACATCTGCTCCCCTATGATTTTAATCAGTTCAGAAGTTCCTGTACTCATCCATACCACTTCAGATTATCTAAGGACATTCATACTGGCAAGAATCCATATGCATATCACATATATAGCAGAGCCCTTAGTAGATGATTTGATTATATACTATGTGAAAGAACTCATAATGTAAATATAATGGACTTGGAGAGGCCTCATCTTCCACTCTAACTGATAAGCTAATCAGAGAAATCACATGTGAAGAATTCTATTTCTGTACTCAGTGTGAGATTGCCTTAATTCCTAAATTATCCTTTAAATTAAATGATTGAACTTCACAAGAGTGAAGCAGTAGCTCTGTAATCTTTATACATTATCATTTTGTCAAACTTAAGCTTTGTGTGCTAAAGAAAACTCAGTTTAAGAAAAACCACAAAAACACAAAATAAGAGGGAGAAGTATTTATTAGGAGGATGAAACCCCTTGAGAGATTTCCAGAAAATTCATTCAATGAAAAATCATGGGAAATCATTTATTCAGAGATTGGGGAGGGTGTGTGCATCAGTAATTGTGTTTCTGTGAGGCATATTGTTTGAGGGGTTTCAGAAAATGATTGAGTATCTGATGGCTGAGATCAACAGTGGAAATGTTACAGGTTTGGGGTTAGGAGAATGGGTGAAGTCTGTGACTATGGAGTCTTTCCTACATAAATGAATATAGTCCTCTGGTTTCCTTTCCTGGGTCAGTGATTAAAAATCTGAAGGGAAGGGACAGATATGGTCACTTTGTTCCTAATCTTAGTTGAAACAATACTTCATGTATTGGCTAGAATATTCATCAGTGGGTGTGAGAATCATGCACACAGTAGTTCACTGTGCCAGACAGAGGTCCAGATCATTACACTGTCCCTCACTAATGTCCCAGTAGGAAGTATCCAAGCAAAGTGCACTGCAATAATTATCTTGTTAATAATCAAAAATATAATAGATTATAAAATCTGCAATGCTTATGGGAAATGCCATTAAGATAATCAATATTTGGAAATCCTATCCTCAACATTAATTATTAAAACTAAGATCCAGTGCATGGAAATATAGAAATCTTATAGCTAAGTTATTTAAGAGAAATCAGTTTTATTGATACATATTAGTAAAGCTTATAATCCATCCCACATGTACAGTTAATGGTATTTGGCATGATCACATATTTGTATATTCATCACTTCAACCATTAGAGTGTTTTAATTATTTCAATTATAATAAAGAAAAAAACAGAAACAAAAAATTCATAACCTCTTAATCTCTCTATGCTTCCCCTGCTGTACCAAGCTGCTATTTCTGGCTATTCTTACATATTTATTTATTTTAAAGCAATTTTATTGGGATATATTCACATACCATACAATATTTCCTAAATGTTTAACTAATGGGTCTTAGTATAATCACAATATTGTATAATCACATCACCAAAAAGATTTTAGAACAATTTCATTACTCCAAAAAGAGAAAGTCCACACCCCATAGCAGTTGCCTCTCAATCCCTCTATCCTTCCATAGCCCTACATAGCTACTAGTCCAATTCCATCTTTATAAATTGATTTATATTTACATAGTAAATAAATGGAATCATACAATTTTGAGTTTACTTTTGCATAAGGTGTGATATATAAGCCTAATTTTTACTCATGGTGATCCAGTTTTCCCAGAACCATTTGCTGAAGAGACAGTTCTTTCCTGGTTGAGAGGTGTTTCCCACCATGTCAATAATTGGTTGACCAGAAATGTAAGGGTTAAATTCTGAGATCTCAATTCTTTGGCATTGTTCTATATGTCTGTCATTGTGACACTATCATGCTCTTTTGATTACTGTAGCTTTGTTATAACTTTTAAGATTGGGAGTGTGAGTCTTCCAACTTCAGTCTTTTTTTTTCAAGATGGCTTTAGCTACTCAGGGCCCATTATCCATCCTTATAAATTTTGTGATTTGCTTTTCCATTTCTGCAAAGAAACTTGTTTGAATTTTAATTGGGAATTCATTCAATCTACAAGTTGTTTTGGGTAGTGTTGACATCAGGATGATATCCAGTCAATGAACATGTGATATCCTTCCATTTATTTAGATCTTTTAAAATTTCCTTTAGCAAGGTTTTGTAGTATGCTTTTAGATGTCCTTTATATTCTTGGTTAAATTTATTCTTTTATATTTGATTTTTTAACTTGTAAATGTGAATGGATTTTTTTTCTTCACTTCTTCCATTTGTTCATTGTGTATAGAAGCACTACTGATATTTGGATTTTGTCTTGTACCTTGCCAATATACTGAATTCATTTATTAGTTCTAGGAAATTTGTTGTAGATTTTTCTGGATTTTCTTGTATATGGGATGATTTCATGTGCAAACAGGGAATGTTTTAATTTTTCTTTTCTAATTTGGATGTCTTTATTTCTTTTTCATGCCTAATTTCCCTGGCAAGAACTTTCAATACAATATTGAATAACAATGGATACAGTGCTCATCCTTGTCTTGTTCCTGATCTTAGATGGAACACTTTCAGTCATTCATCATTAAGTAGCATGTTAGCCATGGGCTTTTCATATATGCCCCTTTTCATGTGTTCTAAGCATTTCTAGTGTTCCAAGTGTTTTTATCTACAAAGACTGTTGTATTTTGTCAAATGCCTTTTCTGCCTTGATTGAGATGATCATGTGGGTATTTTCTTTCATTCTGTTAGTGTGGTGGATTGCATTAATTGATTTTCTCATGTTGAACCAAACTTACATATCAGGGATGATTAACACCTAATCATCATGTATAATTCTTTTAATATGTTGCTGGATTCAGTTTGCTAGTATTTTGTTGAGCATTTTTACTTCTAAATTAGTGAAATTTTGGTCTGTAGTTTTCCTTTCTTGTGGTATCTTTATCTGGATTTACTTTGAGGGTAATACTTACCTCATAGAAAGAGTTAGGTTGTTTTCCCTCCTCTTCAGTTTTTGGAAGAGTTTGAAGAAAGCTAAAATTAAGTCTTCTTTGAATATTTGTTAAAATTCTCTTGTGAAGCCATGTGGTCCTGAACTATTCCTTATTGGGAGCATTTTGATTATGGATACAATCTCTTTATTAGTCATTGGTTTGTTGCAATTTTATCTCTTCTTCAGTTAATGTAGGTAGCTTATGTGCTTCTAAGAATTAGTCTTTTTCATGTATGTATATACCTTTTTGGCATGCATCTTGTGACAGGTTGATGTTCTTTTATGCCTGCCAAAAAGTAAAAGATTATGTTTTTGAGCTAATCTCTTCCTGTGGGCATAGGGCCCCTTTGATTGGACTACATCAGTGAAACATGACACAGCTTGGGATTCTACCCTCTTGCTAGGCCTTATGTAAATGGAGACAAAGAGAAAAAGGAAGCTGCCCCTTTTGATCCTGCCACTTGAGAGAGGACTCAATAACTAGAAGTCAAATATTAAGCAAAATACCCTCAAGAGAATTGACCCACAGAACAGTTCAAGGTTGAAAAGATGAGCCATATGCCTGAGAGCCCACAGATGAACTTTGGAATAAAACAAGGCAGCCAAGACTTGAGAGAAGGTGTTGGAAGTGAGAAGCCCTATGACTGCTTGTCCATAGCTGAGCTCAGGAGATGGTAGATTCTGAAAGGGAAAGTAGGGACCTTGACAGAAAATGATGACCATCTTGCTTTGCCAATTGTGAGGACTCCAGTTTCACTGGTAGCTAACATTGTTGAGAAATTATCTCTGCTGATACCTTGATTTGAACATTTCATGGCCTCAGAGTTGTACGCTTTTCTCTAAATAAAATTCTCGTTATAAAACCCAACCATTACTGATATTTTGCATCAGCAGCCTGTGGCAAATTAAGACACATGTTCATAGAGTCCACTTATGGCCCTTTTATATTTCAGTAAGGATGTTAGTAATGTCTCCCTTTTTATTTCTGATTTTCTTTATTTGTATCCTCTCTCTTTTCTTGTCAGTCTAGCTAAATGTTTGTCAATTATATTGATCTTTACAAAGAATGAACTTATGGTTTTACTAATGATCCATTTTCTTATTTTTTCATTTATCTCTGCTATTATTTTTATTTCATTCTTTCTGCTTGCTATTGGTTTAGTTTGCTCTTCTTCTTCATATTGTTCCAGTTCTGCAGTGAGCTCTCTGATTTGAAGTCTTTCTTCAATGTTAATGTAAGCATCTAGAGCTATAAATTTCTCTCTCAGCACTGCCTTTTCTGCATCCCAAAAGTTTTGGTATGTAGTATTTTTGTTTTCATTCACCTCAAGATATTTCCCATTTATGTTTCTGATTTCCCCTTAATCCCACTGGTATTTTTAGGTTTTACTTTTTTATTTCCTCTTTTATTTATTTCTAGCTTCATTCTGTAGTGGTTGGAGAATATACATGGCATGATTTCAATATTTTTTAAGTTATTGAGACTTGTTTTGTGACCCAATAAATAGTCTATCCTG
>JAQZBX010038476.1:0-17908 GCA_029593785.1 Cabassous unicinctus | reverse complement strand
CAGACTCACTTCATAATCAGAAGGAAGAAAGCAGATATTCTAAGCACCAATGCCTTCCCGAGCAATCATCATTGTAATAAATCCTCTTTGTGGTTTGTGTTTTGGGAGACAAATCACGGTGCCTTAAAATGTAATTGAGTTTGTGCATTTTTTTAAATGCACAAAATTTCTTTGTTGGGAAATGCTTGCTTTGCTGCACAACCATTTTCTGGGTTCATTCAATGTCCTACAACAATATCCTCTACTGCCTGGGTTTGAAAAAGAATAGCAGAGCGTGTTCTGTGTCGGTCCTCTTTCCTTTCAGAAAGCAAAGAGGCACTGGCGGATGCTGAATCTCACTCCTGTAGGGCAGGCCTGACCTGCGCTGCACCCACATTCAGAGAAGGTCCCGGACACCTGGGTATACCAGCTGCCGGAGTCACCAGGAAGAAGGCAAGCAATGCCACCCCCGAATTATCTCACTTAAAACAGCTGCTGGGCACGTGTGTAGACGTGGGTAGGCCCAGGAGTTTTTGCTCCTTTCTGCAGAGTAAGTGAGGCAAACATGCTCAGATATGCCAGGCACAGGCCTGCTTCCACTAGGTATTGCTGAGGCAGGAACTCCAGTGGAAGCCCTGTCCCACAGCCTTTCTCCCCCAAGCCCACCCACTCCCTCCAGTTCTCTCTACAGTGCAAGGTCCCTGTGTATATACCCGTATATACCAAACATGCATGTATATACCTATGCAAACATTCAAACTACCCGGCCACATCCCTGGCAAACACCCGCCCCTTGGGCCTCAGGGTACACTGGCTCTGGATCTGGGAAGAAGACCTGGGCAGGGGACTTTGGCTGCGTGGGAAAGAAATGCAGAGTCCTGAGAACCCACAGAATGGACTAGAAGTCGGGGTTCTGGCTTTGAAGAGGGTCACGCCCATCCAGGAAGCGCCAGAGCAGAGGCCCTCTAAAGCACAGGCCTGGGGCAGGTCCCCTTCCTTGTCCGAGTCTAGGGCAGACGCAGGACTCTGGGCCAGCACACCTCCATTTGTCGGCTGAAGAGCTTTGGACCACAGCATTGCCGAGTTCCCTCCAGACCTGAGACGGTGGAGTCTGTGATCTAGTTGGTAATTGCTGAAGGCTCAGGCTCAAAAATTGGACAGGGAAGTATAAAAACTTTAAATGAGTCAAAAGATCTTAGAATTGCAGCCTCTCTAGTTCAAAGTGAGTGAAGTAAAAGCTTTCGTGTGACTTTTCAAAAATTCAGGAACTGTGCTAAAAGAAGATGAATAATGAGCTACTCTGGTTAATTAATGATCTGGTTAATAGAGTTACGTTTAGCTTTCACACATGATCAATCACCAAATCATCAGAGGATAATAATGTACTTGACATCTAAACTTATAACATAATCATTATCATAACATAACATAACATAATCATATCATAACATAATCATTGGGTTATGAATGACTCAAAAACAGTTTTGGTTTTCAAAGGGATGTGAACCGTCCACACCAATACTTCCTCATCCACACCAATACTTCCTTGTACACACCAGTACAGTATCATTAACACATCGTTCCTTATGGAAATGTGGGTGCGCGCATACGTCAGAGGATTCAAGTTGATGGTTTTCACAACACTTAAAATTTCCAATGCTGTTTCTTTGGACTGGACAACGTCTTCCAGGTGCTTTGATTTGGTTTGTTTCTCTTATAAATTTTAATGGAAGCAGGCAAAACCAGCACCTCCTCAAGTTAATCGCTGTTGTAAGATGCAGAAAGCACGCTCACCTGCCACAATTAGTAGCACTAACCTGTCCTTTCATATCTGGAGCAATGGGAATGGTGGGCCAGATGGTCGAGTAGATGCCGAAAAACACCAGCCAGATGAGCATGCTTCCCCAGACAGCCAGGTGACTGAACTGTAGGTAAAAACAGATACTCATGTTTGCACACAGAGTTACCCTGACTCTCCCAACTGCACAATCCCTCCGCCCAAGCTGTCCTTCCTTAGGGAAAGATTTTGACAGGCCACCAGTTTTTGGGGAGTTCTCTCTCTATAATTTTCTTGTGTCTGGATGTTTAACAATGAATTCAAATAACTAGGGTCCTAAAACTACCCTCAAGAGGAAAGTGCTTTGGCCACCACAGATGTTCCTCTGCATCCCATAGTGACAGCAGGTACCTCTCAATTCATCAGAAGTATGTGCTCCAACTTGGGGTTAGTTAAAGCAAGGTTTCATTAATCTAGCAAGAGAATGGTTGAGCAAAATGAGTGAGATGTTTTTATCATTTTGCAACTTCACATTTTCTTTTAATTTCCCAAAGATTCTAAAAAATATCTGCAATGGATAGTGCATCTTAAATCCCCTTTAAGCACATACTGAGTTGCTAGTGGATTTCTTCTTTGCCCTCTTAATATGAAGATCTTGACATCGTTTCCTCTACACCCTACAATCCATTCCATTGGCAAGTTCTGTAAGGTTTTTTTGTTTGTTTGTTTTGTTTTAAACAAAAAGTACATCCAGAATTTGACTTTTCACCACCTCCTTCTCTACCACTCCGGGCTCAGCCACCATCACCTCTCGCCTGGATTAACTGCCAATTGTCTCCTAACTGATCCCTGATTCCCCACTTGTTCACTCTGCACCCCCTCTGTCTGTTCTTAGCCCAGCTTCAGGGGAGCCTATTTAAACAGCAGCTACAGCACGACACTCCACGATAAAGCACGAAGCCTGGTTATCAGCCCCAAATGTTGGAAATAACCCAAATGTTGGAAATAGTGTGTGTGTGGGGGGGTTGATTAAATAGATGATGGAACAGCTACATAATTGAGTTCTCTTTAACTGTAAACAGTGACTCTTTAGAAGTCCCTTTCAAGACATGGAAAATGTTGTGATATATTTTAAACTGTAAAAAAGATGACAAAATCCTATGTTCTGTAATGCATTGTCTTTTAAAAAACACACACACAACTAAGTTGGGAAGGTTATATAGCAAAGTGATAACAGCGACTATCTCTGGGAGGTAAAATCATGGAAATTAAAAATTTCTTTTTTGTCCTTCTGTATTTTCTGTGTGCACGTGTGTGCATATATACTGTTTGGTTTCCCAACGAGCAGATACATATGAAATGAGATGACCGTTAATAGCTTAGAGCTGTATTGAAGTGCCAAGCACATGACTTACTAGGAAACTTTAGATCAAGAAATGTATGTATTTATTCATCTGTGTTTACTTTTTAGTTTTTAATTGTTTATATATTCAATTATTAAATGTACAAAATAAAGTTAAAAAAATTCAAGTCACAGTTTTTACATGCAAAATTTAGAGTAAGATAGGTAAATAGTGTTTATTGCTTTCCTAAGGTTTTAAAAGAAACCATAGAAAAAACATTGTTTACGAGACAGAAACAATTCCAGAGAAAACTTACTTTAGTCCAAGCTGTAGTCTCCAAGCCAGCTTTCAGACAAACAGTAACAACAACATACTGTGAAAAGAAAGAGGAGTTTGGAAAAACGTGTTATTCTTACAGAAGTACTTTGACTTTCCATGAGAACTCTAGTCTCCCCTCCACAGGCCCTCCAAGGCGCCTGGACCTTGGGAGTGTCATCTTGGTAACTAATTCTCCAGGGGTTAGTTCTGGGGAATATTTGGGCAATGCTACTTCAAGAAAAACCCTCATTCTAGATGTTGTCTGCTTGCAAAAAAAAAAAAAAAAAAGTTCCATTTCCCTTTTCTGAGCTTGGAAGATTTGGGAGAAACTGCTTTAATGAGGGTTGTTTTCTTTTACAGGTAGATGTGAAAGGGTCATTTGAAGGATAGGGGATTCTACTAATCACCTGTCCAAAAATCCTGACTCTGCATAATTTCTACCAAAAAATGAGGCAAGCATTTCACCATTCTGTGCCTTGAGGAATCTATAATGTATAGTTTAAAGACTTGAAGTCAATAATTAGGAAACTATTATATCAACATTTTAGCGAGGTAAAACCTACACATTTGGTACTTAAATATGGTTCAACAAACAGATAAACTCACCGTGTAAACAATATTGCCAACAAATAAATAGTCTGAGGCATGACCATTAGCCAACGCGGTGTCTGAAAAAACCAAGAGGTTACTATTAACTTTGGAAGAGCTGAGCGCTGCAATCTATTTTATTCAGAACATAAAATCGGAACTTTCGACACATCTATCAAAATTTAAGGGTATTGCAAAATTGCCTCACTGTGATCCTAAGGCTTCCCTTCCTTTCTGATTTTTCGGAATTTTTTCATTTTATATTCTCTCTAAATGAAACAAACAAAATCAGGGTTCCAACAAACCAAAAAACCAAATACTTGATCTGTATTGAAATTTACTGTTTATAGATAAGGAAATCTTTCTTTGATTAAAAAAAAAAAGGAAAAAGAACACATTAATTGCTCTTAAGTGCCAGCATTGGACATTTCTCAATAATTTATTTACAATCCACCTTTAAATTTTGCTAAATTGGAATTGTGGCCCTACAACAAAAGACAGCTACATGAATACAAAATCAATTCCTAATGACCTCTTAAAGGATTCTGAGGTATATTCACTACTTGTATTTTCATATGCAGCTGCATAAACTTCTTTTGGAGACTATAATTTGGTGGGAGTGCAAACTATTCAATGAGAGATGTCTAGAAAATGCAATTAGAATTTGGAAGCTTTAGTTTTCCTATCTTTCCAATATATGTTTTATTTTCTTTTTCAGATCGACTATTACAATGTAGACAACATCACCAAGGCAGAACTCTAACAGAACTGTCTAATTCATGTCAGCTAGACTGCTGAGAAAAGTCTGGTGTTTATCCTGCGGGGTCAAAGCCTATTTATTTTAAGATCAGGAACAGTTTCTTTGAACGACACTGCCCACCTCCTTTTATTCTCTTTTATGCACAAATCCAGATCTGTGGTTCACAGTCCAAATATATAGGAATATGTGCGTTAAAATTTCCAGTCCAGGAGCTGCCATGCCTGCATACGTGGGCTCCTGTCAGCCCAATTCCCCATCTGCCTGTTGGAGATTCCCACTCTCCATTAAAACTCTGGAACCATCACGACACCTCATGCGTGGCATCTGTGCAAATTGTGGGGCCAGGGCCTGGGTACACCCCTTCTCCTGATCCTAGATGGGTAAATTCCTGAAGAAAGGAGGACTAATCAGCAAAGGGACATCAGCAGACCTGCATTAAGTACAGACCTAAACTGAGGGGGTGTCACTGGGGACCATGGGCTACGCAAGGAGAACGGGCAGAGCCGCGGCCACTGGCTTCAGAGGGAAGGGTGGCAAGGCTGAAGGGAGAGCTGGGGCACAGGAGCTAGAGGCTTAGGCAGGACTTCAGAAGGGAGGAAGAGGAAAGTTCAAAGAAGTCAGGGAGAGGCTGAGCAAGCTTCAAGACGGCAATGCACTGACGGACTAGCAAGTGGCTATTCAAGGCGGGGGAGGTTCCCTTTTCAGTAACTGTCCCTGAGATTGTTTTAATAACATACACAACACTATTAAAGGCATGCCTCAATAAAGTAACACTTGATGTAAGACAAGAGACCATTTAAGAAAATCTATCCAGAGATTACAGCCTTGAAAGGAGTAACATTATTCTTTCATTTGCTCAACAAATAATTACTTATGCCATTATGGGAATTGGGAGACAAGGTCCCTGCTTTTATGGAGCTTACATTATAGTGAGAGAGAAAGAAACACACCAACAAATAAATATACAACAGAATGGCAGGTGTAATAAGCCTTGCGAAGAGAAGTAAAGCAGGGTAAGAAAGCAGAGAGTGACGGTAGGTGGGGAGTTCAGGGAAGATCTGTTGAGGAGGTGACAGCTGAGCAGATCCGAAGGATGCCAGAGACTGAGCTCACTGAGTGCCTGTGGGGAGAGCACTCCAGGCAGGGAGGAGGGAAACTGCCAAGAAGCTGATTACAGAGCACACGCATGCGCTCCAAGGCCGTCAGGGACACCAGTCGGTTGGCGAGCACTAGGAGACTCCACGCCGGAGCGAGCCCTCCTGAACGCTCTGCTCAGATGCCAGAGTGAGCGTGGCCCGAGACTAAGTTGAAAATCAAGGTTTGACAACTATTTGCATATCCTTTTAATACCAATATATCAAATGGTGGTTGAGTGGCAGACTCAAATAAATTCAACATACAAAACATTTGTCCAATTTGGAGGACTTCGAATGGACTTCATATTTTATGGGTCTACATATACTAAACAGCAAAAACTGTCATAAGAAATTCGATGTTAAAACTGGTAATTTATGTAGCATCTACTTTGTGGCAGGCTCTTTTCTAAGCACTTTAATCCTCATGAGAACTATATGAAGTAGTATTATTAATCGTATATTTCCAGATGAGAAAACTGGAGCAAAGAGAAATTACATAACATGCCCAAGGCTACAGTGTTAGTAAGAAAATGTAAATTTCACAAACAAGAGTTTCTTTTTATCAATAGAGCTAGAAAAATGGACCCCAAAGAATGAAAGAAGAAAAATATTTAGACTAAGGGCTCATCACTTGATATACCAACAGCTAACGGGAAGGAACTTTTGAGGAAAGAATTAGAAAATTACGTTCCTGGGACAGAAAATTTAAGACCAATATGTACCACGTAAGGTAATATGCATGCAAACGGGGGAGCAGCGCAAGCCCCTGACCAGTCAGTGTGGGGCAGCCCCTCAGCCCAGACTTGCTCAGGCCCGGCGCTACTGACATTTGGGGCTGGATAGCCCTTTGAGGTGGGGGCGTCCTGGGCCCTATAGGATGTTCAGCAGCAGCCCTGGTCTCTACCCACTAGTGACAGCAGCACTCTGCCTCCAGCTGTCACAACCAAATATGTCTCCAGACATGGCCCAATGTCCCCTAGAGGGTGAAATCACCCCCATTTGAAAACCACTGCATTAGAGGAATTAAAAAAAAAAAGACAAGCTACAGAGAGAAAAACCGCTTCTCTTCAGCCAGGCTAAGGAAGAGAGAATGTGGGGGGATCTAACAGTCCACTACAATTAGAGGGCATGTGCAGGGGAGAGACACAAAGAGTGAGGCTTCGGTACAAAGTGAAACAATTCACAAAGCTGGATGCAGTTTAAAAGGGGGCTCAATAAAAGGGGACGTCTCTGCGATTATCTATGAGCTTGAGAGCTAACGTGTGAGGAGAGCACCTCCTTGGACACACTCCAAGCTGCCTGAACAGAATAGGGAAGTCTAAAAGACAGGTTCTAACTGCCTCTTGGAGAGTTCTGGAATGCGTTCATTTCTGACTTGTCATGATGGCGATGCTATTGCCAGTAAATGAAATGTGTACGCTGAAGGTCATTTGAACATGAAACTTTTACTTGAGACAAGATCAGTCTATTTCCATTCATCGTTTGGGAGGGATAAGGCAGCGTTGAAAACCGTAGTTTTCAGCTTCGGAAATGGTAGCTCCTTCCCAAGTCAAAACTAATTCCATCTGAAAATATTTTATTACTTTGGAGGAGAAACTCCCAAACCAATTTGAGATTCTGGGAGACACCAGGAGTCTCTGAAAAGACAGTATCCCCTAAACAAGTTAACAAGTCACCTCTCTGTACACCGTGTTGGGAAAATCCGTAGGAGCAGATGGCTCTACTATTGGTTATATTTCAACTGTTTGAATGGCAAATACCCGTGGGCATCACTCCTTATCAAAACCTGCTAGTAAGGCAGTCCTAAAGAAAGGAAGCCTGGAGAAAGCATTTGTGGACAAATGCAATAACAGACTCGGGCTTGCTGAGAATTCAACGCTGGGAAGGTCCAGTCAGATTGTTTGGTTTATTCCTGAAGCCTGTTGTTTGCAAAATATTTCTTCCCACTTTGCCTGGACTGAAATGACTGTTAGGCTGCTACCCCTCCCCTAAAGAAACATCTTCCCTGGAGTTTATCTGTCCTTTTTCAGTCAGATATGTAACACCTGAAATAACTAATTTTGATAGAGGAAGGAAAAAAAACAACCCCAAAATGGAGGTGAGTAGTTGGGTTCCTCACGCCATCCTTCGGAGCATTATTTACTCACCATCTGTGGAATGCTCCGGAACAGTATAGATGATGATTTGGGGAAGTGGGGGCAGTAAGAGGGGAAAGGACATTTCAGGCGAAAAAAAATAGTGGGGGCATGAGGTGGGGGAGGGGGCATGTAGGCGCATGCAGGAATGGTGACGCCACTAGAGGTCAAAGGGGCGAGGCTCTAAATGTCCGCTGGTCTAAGGATACATCTAAAGTGCCTGCGGAGAGAGAGCATCTGACCAAACCTTGATTTTCCTATCTTAAATGGCACGGTGCCGAGCACTTCCTGACAGAAACCCTGTGAGCATACATGGCTTACAAGAGCTGGGAAGCTAAGAGTGACCGGAGCCGCCCTGTGGCATCAGAGTCGCTGGTACTTGACTGTGCAGGCGGCTCCACCTCAGCTGAGGGCTGCCCAGGGGAGGATTCCACAGGGTAAAGAACCTAAAAGCTCAGGGCCCAGGAGTGGAAAAATGCCCCATCTTAGTTTAATAAACACAGTCACAGTTGGAATAGACCTGACTGTGGTTACAAGTGACTTTAAACATGCCCTAATGATGGAGCTTACTCTTTATATCAGAAGTGTGATAAAATGACAAAGAGAGAGAAACACTGTCTTGGGTAGCCCAATACATTCTCTTAGAAGCCACTACAGTGGTATGTCTTCAGGATCGATAGGCCCCGAGGCAGCAGTTGTGCGCCCCCCTCCCCTGCTCCAAGACTTAGAGATAGTTCACAAAATTTGGCTGGATCCAGGGACGGACATAACTATAGGATTAGCCGAAGAAGCTTTGGAAACATAGTCACAGAAGCTTGTGAACAAGTGGGACAAAATCCTCGGGCAGCCACCTCAGTAGAAACAGCCCCAAAATGTTGCACACGAAAACCTCCTTGAAAATATTTGTTGGGAAAAGTGCCATTTGTAAGAAAAGTATGTCCCATTTTCCAAAGACAAAAATGATCAAGGGATTTATTTCAAAATACTCCAAACCACTAGGCTGATGACATTTTATAAATATACCATTCCAATTAAATGCTCATTAAAAACATTACCTCATTGCCCAGCTAAGCCGCAAAATGTATTCAGAAATGGCTCTGACAAAAGATAAAAATTTGAAGACAAAGTTACAGTGTAGAATTGTACAGCCAGAAAAGACAGCGCTTAAGAAGGAAACAGATGGGGGTGAATTAATGGATGTCTTTCTAATGTGTAAGAACCTGTGAAATACCTGAGTGGAAAATCACAGGCAGTGCCTCCTTCACGTGTGACTTCAGCGATGGCACCAATCCCTTGACATCAATATGCTGGCAAAGAATTTTCGGTTGGAAAGCTGATGCCCTGTTTTCCTCTTCTTGCCCTTTCACTTCAAGAACCTTTCACCAGTACTATTTTTGAGCAGCCCCTTTTCCAGAAAATGAGCTAAGCCCCTGCCCCTACCTCACTCTCTCGCCCTCTGAAGACCTCAGAGGTTCAAAGGAGGTACAACGCCAACCAGCTACTCGCAGGTTAATATCAAGAGTGAAGATGCAGTTTAAGTGTCAAATAACTAATCTACAAATAATACTTTTAGACCTTAACTTGCTTGTATGTGGGAACTACCTTGACTAGACCATAAACTATTCTTTCTGCTGCCAACACTACATACTAATAAAGAGAAAATTCATTTTTTCCTTCCTCTGTAAAGAGAGATATAAAATATTGGCAAGAGCTTTTAAAAGGCAGTTTATACAAATGTTAGCAATTATTATTGCATTCATAACAAGTGTTGGGTTAAGTTCCTGGTTATATAAGCCTTTTGCTGGATTTTCTCCTCTCGACTGACATTTCTGCTGGATAAAGTGAAGGACTTGAAACTCCAACTTCGGTCTTTCTCTTTTTGAACTTTTGTTTACTAAAAATATATTTGATAAAGGAAGTACAAATGATGGAAAGACTGCTCATGCCAAACAGTCATCTAGCATGGCCACAAAGCCGTTTCTTATTCCTGGGAGCACAGCTGAATGACATTCTCTGCCCTTTGTACTTGGATGGGGCCCAGTGATAGTTCTTGCCAATCAGATGTGAGCAGGGATGATGGATCATTTCCTGCCAGAGGCAGTAAGGCGCAGGCGACCCTCTTCCTCACTCACTCCCCTCCAGTGTCAAGGCTGACCATGTACTAAGTGGAGTCCCCTTGAACAACGCCATCCTCCAAGAGATGGTGACATGCATGAGAAACAAACCTTTACCGGGCTAAGCCCTTGAGACTTGGGGGTTCATTTGTTGCAGCTGCTAGTCCTACCCTAATACACCTCGATTCAACTTCTGCCTAAAGTTATAAGGGTGAAATGTGGAACTATGGCTCACGTTTACACCAAACCTGACTGTTTGAAACAGATGTAATATAGAATTTATTAAAGAGACATTGAAACCTAAGAATCATTTAAAACTGAGTGAGAACAATGGCCCTTTCAGTCCAATTCTGTGTTTCCAAACAATACTAGAGGATGTGTGAGGCAGAACACAGTTATTATATAGAAAAGTAATCAGAAAGACAGAGCTTTTTTTTTTTTAGCAGTTCTTTATTTAAAACAAACTGAAACAAAAATTCTTGCATTTGAATTTGGAAATGAAGTATATTTTAAGCCTATTACAATCATTGAGTTAGTAATCAGTTACTTAGATTTATAAGCTGTAGCTTCATCTGTCAAAATCTCAAAAGCCTCGAGCTTTCTGGCTTTCTAGTTTTTAGTGAGCAAATTACATTTGCCTTGAATTTGATTTTACGACCTTCAAGCACACTGTCTTCTCTGCAGGTTTCCAGATGACAGAGGTGGTCCCATCTAGTTAGTACTCCCTCTTCCAAACCCTTTAGCATTTAATGATCATTTCTGGATCTTTTTCATTTATTTTAAATCTTTTCCAAACTGTATACAGCATTGTCAGTGATTTTAAAAAGGGAGAAAAATGCCAGCTTATTGTTCCACATATCCTTACTTTAAATATATTTTCTTGGCCTTTGAGACTAAAAAAGGTCATTTTCGTGGCAGGTTTAGGACATAACATAATCGGGTAGATTAAGGAAGTATTCATTAATTCAACTCTGGATCCTTTCCTTTCTACCCCCCTAAGCAGCCCTTTAATCCACCCACTTCTCCCCATTGCCGTTCTTACAATGCTAAACCATGCAATGGCTAGCCAACTGGACCCAGGCAACCATTCTTGCCAGTGTGGTTATATTAAAATAGATCAGCTCATATGACTCCCTGCTTAAAACCAGCAATGCATGTCATTACACTTAAAATCCAAAGGGCTCATTTGTCCCGAAAGGCCCGGAAAGATCTGACCTCTTTCTAGTCTCCATCCTCACTGTGCCGAGGCAATCGTCTTACCTCCCCCCGTCGTTCCCCCAGCTCTACTTGCATTTACACTCTCTCACCCCATGTTCTTCCCTCAACCAGAACCCCCTTTTTCTTCTCCCTTTACCGAGCACACTCCTGCTCATCTTTTAACTCTGTTTCCACATCTCAGGGAAGCAGTCCTTGCCCTGCTTTCCTGGGAATAGATTCCGTTTTACTTTGACCTCCTTCCTTTGGGACACTTCTGCGACCCGTCACTGTTGTTCAAGGCTGGAACTCACCAGGTGTGAGCTCTAGGACTCACAGCTCTAGGAGCTGTATCTTGGCTTTAGATACACTATCGGACTGGCCTGGCATGTAGAACCACACATTTATCTCATTTTTCAAAATAAGTAAATAATTCAGTATAAGAAGTTGTAATTTCAGAGAACATTAGCAGCCTTACCCAAGAGTAGTTTACTGTGAAACAATGAAACTCATCAGTATTTACATTATATAAAACAGCCAAATTTATAGTAACATGGTACAGGTCATAAATAATTCAAACTAAAATGACCCAACAATGCCATATGCGGAGAGACGCAGGCCAAGCTTAATTTTATACACGTGCACTGTTATTTTAGTATAGAAAATGCCTTATCTAGGAGTAGCACATTTATTAAAAAGTATAAAAGAGGCTTTTCCAAAATTATTGAAAGACCCTATTGCTTAATTAATGCCAATGCAGTAAGCATCTGCACTGTGCTTTGTCTTCTCAAAGGGGAGGGGAAAGGGGTCTAGGCTGTGGACTGTGGGGAGTCAGGAACAGAATTTTTGAGAACCTTTCTCTGCTGGGAAGTATACTCTCTTTCCCACTGCTTTCCTCTTAAAGTACATCAAGAAAAATTGGAACCTTTTAAAAATCAAAAACCGTATTTCCGTTCTTTTGCCAGTGATGGCGTTTCTCGTCAAGGAGACACGCAAATATGCAGACAGGAGGTACCGGTGGAAAACGTGGGTGTGGCCTGGTGCCAGCGTCCCTGCAAAGGTGACATCCCAGGTTCGAACCCAGAAGCCCTTATCAGATCGCAGGCTGGGAGCAGGGGTCAGATCATGGGAGAAAGCGTAAGGCGGTGATGGTTGGAAGAGATCTGATTTACTGATTGCTTGGGTGGAAAAATTTATTTTGAAATTTGAAATGAATCATCACAAACTCCATCAGCAACAGAGTGCTTTGAAAATTATATGCAAAACCACGCGAAAATAAGGCAAAGCAAACGTCTTGGAAGCGTTCTTGGAAATGAACAACGTGCCCACACCTTTCCAAAAAGATTTCTTTCCAACAGTTATATTGCCTGAGGCGAACAGCGCTGCTGTGTAACTGGGCTTCTCCCCATGGATGGTGGAGAGAGGATTTCCTAGTGAAATCCACCACTCTTTGCGACATAATGCAAGAGTCTTGAGGGCAAAGGGTAGCTACCTTTGGGACCTTAGTCTCTGGATCAAGCAAAGCGCCCTGTGTGCCCTGCAGGCAGGGGTCAGGGACAGCTCCAGGAAACACTGGAGGCAGTGGGAAGAGGGGTGGGGCAGGCAAAGTGCTCTTCTCTTGGATTTGGGTCCACCGGCTTTGTAAAAGCCTCAGGTTTTCTTAACTTGGGGCTGTTTCTATGCCCCTTTGAGGGTGGGTGGGATGGATACAACCTCCTTAATGGCAATCAAGAGTGTAAGAAAAATTTGCTTCTATTTAGAACAGTAAATCACCATACGTAATAAACAGGTAATCCAATCCGTTGCCACAGCCTGGTCCTCTCAAATTTGCAATCTTTCCTGATTTCCAGCCCTGCCTCTGTGTTCCCCTTGCCCCAGTGACAACAAAACCGAAAAACCCATATGTTCTTGGCAAACCCTTCTGTGTCTCTACTAGGTGGTCTGAGAGATCCTCTTTAGAGACAAAGCCGATCGTGTAACTCTACCACCTGAGTTTACACTCTTGTTCTAGTTTGCCAGGGCTGCTATGAAAAGTACCGCACACTGGTTGGCTTAACAACAGGAATTTATTGACTCGTGGTTTTGGAGGCGAGAAGTCCAAAATCAAGGCGTTGCAAGGGCACTCTTTCTCTCTGGTGTGTTTTAGTCTGCTAGGCTGCCAAATGCAATGTACCAGAAATGGGTTGGCTTTTACAATGGGGATTTATTTTGGTTGCAAGCTTACAGTTTTGAGGCTGTGGAAAATGTCCAAATCAAGGCATCATCAGGCGATGCTTTCTCCCCAGAGTCCTGCTGCTGGCGATCTTGGACTCCTCTGTCACATGGCAGAGTCTGCTGGACTCTCCCTTCTCTTGCAGGTTTTGTTGCTTCAGCTTCTGGCTTCTGTGGCTTTTTCTCCCTCATTGTCTGAATTTCATTCTCTTATAAAGGACTCCAATAAGAGGATTAAGACCCACCCTGGGCCATGCCTTACTAAAGTAATCTAATCAAAAGGTCCTTAGCTGAAGTAACCTAATCAAAAGGCCCCACCTACAATAGGTCCACAGCCACAGGAATGGATTAGCTTTAAGAACATGATTTTCTGGGGTCCATCCAGCTTCAAGCCTTGAAGTGACACATTTAAACATATTACACTTGTAGTGATAAATTTCACGCTGGTGTCTGTGGCATTCTGGTGCTGGCTTGCCCCAGCCCTTGGGTTTCCTTGGCCTGCATCTCTGCCTCCCACTGCATGGGGATCTCACTTTCCTAGTGTCTGCTCTCTGGTCTCTGCTGACTTCCAGCTTCTGGCCTTCTCTGATTGATTGTGTCCAAATTTCTTTTGCTTATAAAGGACTCCAGTAAACCGAGTTAAGAACCACCCTGATTGAGTTAGGCCACACCTTGACTTAAAAAAAAAAAACACCTTCAAAAGTTCTTATTTACACATGGGTTCAAACCATCAAGAATGTGGATTAAGACTAGGACATGTCTGGGTTGAGGTACAGAATTCAATCTGCCCTCTCCCCTGGAGTACCTGGAGTCCTGCACTTACATCTGGTTTTCCCTGATACATTCACCTTCCAAGACAAAAGAGACTTATTGCCCCAAATTGCTCTGATCACAATATTTTCCTTGATCTAAATTCTATTTTGACCATCTAATGCCTAAACTATTAAACTCAATTTCTTAGTCTCACATGCAAAGCCCTCTACAATCCAGCTTCCATGTTTCTTTCCAAACTTTCCCCCTTCTTCCATCCCTCAAGGGCTGAACGTCTCATAGCTTTCCACTCTTGCCCTGAATTTCTCCACTTCATTGCTTTCACTTGGCTCTCCCCTCTGCTGAGATGCCACCCTCCTTTCCTCTACATCAAAATCCTGCTTGAACTTCAAGGATAAGCCTAAAATGCCACCTCCTCTTAGAAGCCATTTCTAATCCCAAATGAAAGGCATCTCTCAGCCCTCAGAAATCTGATAACACTTCATCTGTATTTTACTTGAGATAGTCATTTTCTACCTTGTATTAGAGCTACATGCATACAAATATAATCTCTTTCACCAGACTGCAAACTCTTTGAAGGTAAGACCTTTATCAATTTAGTTATTTTCTTCCCTTAGAATACACCACAGTGGTTTGGACATAAATACTACTTGAATGAATTAGGTTAATGAGCAATAAGTAATGTAATAATTTTGGTCTGTACTAATTGTGTGAATTTTGAAATAATTTGTTAGAGGAAGTCAACAAATTTGTTAGAGGAAGTCAACTCATGAATTAGAACACCAATGTCCTGTTATTCTATGCCAAACACATTTAATATTTGCAATTTATTTCATCTTAAACAGTTTCATTCAACAGATTATTGTTTACAACACAACAAAAAGAAAACCTCTATGGTGAAGGCTTAATAAATACAATGAAATAACGACATTGATGATGTTGGTAATAATAAAAACTGGGGGGAAAAAACATTCTAATGGCTGGCTACTAGGCAAATTTCCAAATTTGGGGGCAGCAGAATAGGGCAGAAGAAGCTAATGTGAGAGTCACTTCGTAATGTATCTTAGTTAAATCATCAACTGTTGGGATTTAAACATATTTCACATTAGGTGAATGAATATGCATCATGGAATCTCGATAAACAATAACAATTCCACCATAAACTACAAGCTACAAACTCAAAACACATGATCTTGACTCCAGGGTTAGAAGACCATTATCTGTACTGTAGAATGGGGTGACATTACTTTCTTTTGAAGCAAGAAAGTAAGTGACCATCTTGTAAAACTTCAGGGTAGAGTCCAAAGGTGAGCACTTCTTGGGTCAGACACCATGTGATGTCTGAATAAGAAGGTGAAGAGTCCAGAGACAGTATCTGCAGCCAGTCCAAGCTGCTCAATGTCTCTTCCTAAGAACAAAAGGCCGGGCTCAGGTGCAAGAGGACACTTGCCAAAATTGTCCTTATGCTCATCTCTTGTGAGCTAAATTGTGTCCCCCTAACAGACATATTGCAGTCCTAACCCCCGGTGCCATTAATGGGACCTTTTTTGGAAATAGGGTCTTTGAAGATCGCAGCTACATAAAATGAGGCCAAAATGGATGAGGGTGGAGACCCTAAACCAATATGACTGATGGCCTTATAAAAATGGGAGAGGGCACACAGACAGACACAGAAGGGAGATGGCCATGTGGAGATGGAGGCAGATCCATCGGCAAGCCAAGGAATCCCTGGGATCACCAGAAGCCAGGAGAGAGGCATGGAGTAGACTCTTCCCCAGGGCCGTCAGAGGGAGCATGGTCCTATCCACATCTTGGTTTTGGACTTTCGGCCTCCAGAACTGCGGGACAATAAGTGTCTATTGTTTGAAGCCACTGGTTTGTGATACTTTGTTACAGCAGCTCTAGGACCTAAGACATCATCAGACATGCTGCTTCCCACCATCTGTACCACCTGGTATGATAACTACTGCTTCCATCACCAAAATGCTATGGCCTCTGAAACAAAGTCACATTCAATGCTCTCGTACTTACAAAACCATTTAAAAATAAATTGAATCCACCCTGAGTAAGGATGACTCACAGGAAGTGTTAGAATGAAAAGAAAATGATTCCACTAGAATGTCTTTTGCAGGGTGGGGTTAGAAGCAAGAATTTTATTTTCTGATCTAATGACTTAGGGATACTTAATGTCTGATGAAACTGAATGAATAGCTCAGATGGTGTAGCAGGTTGGCATTGTATATGAATTCCAAAAATAGATACTGGATTATATTTGTAAACTGGTCTGTACCTGGGAGTGATTAAATTATGATTAAGGCTTTGGTTGGGATGCATCAGTAGGGCGTTGAGTCCCCGCCCCTTGGTGGGTGGGGACTCACAGATAAAAGACGTGGCAAAAGAAGAGAGTTGAAGTCTTGATGCTGAGATTTTGAGCTGGAACCCTGGGAAGTAAGCACACAGAGGAGCTAGGTTGTGAGGAAGGAGAGAAGGCCTCAGGAAAAGAGACGAGTTGTTCGCTTGATAGTCTGCAGCTGGCCTTGTGGAGAACACAGAGGACGTGAGCCTGGAGAGAGGCAAGTCCCGGGAAGAGAGGAACCCAGGAAGCATGAACCCTCACAGACGTCAGCAGCCATTTTGCTCCAACAAGTGGCAACAGACTTTGGTGAGGGAAGTAACTTGTGCTTTATGGCCTGTTAACTGTAAGCATCTACCCCAAATAAATACCCTTTATAAAAGCCAACAGATTTCTGGTATTTTGCATCAGCACCCCTTTGGCTGACTAATACAGGTGGTATAATAAATTGGCTGTGCAAGCATTTTCTCTAACTTTCAGTATTTGATAGGTTAAAGAATAATAGTGAGAATGAACCATTTTTGTTTAAAAAAATCACATTGACACAGGAACAAAGAGGCTTGGAAACATTGTAATCTTTGGTTCTTTGAACAATAAAAGGCCTTGTGTAGACAACATTTGGAGTGATTTTTTCCAGGGGGATTGTTCCTATTCTGAGAGGGATGAAAGAGTAGCATTCTAGCAATACCTTTCCATTTTCTGAGACTATGATATGTCTCTTGAAGAGGCAACGCTTTGGCGGAATTAAGAGGAAGCGCTAGGGAATATACAGCCTTTCTCACACGTCTTCTTCCAGCTCTAGAGAAAGACTAACACTTATTTGGAGAATTAGTCCTCAAGCAAAGTATAAACTGAAAAGGTGTTTGGTAAGGAGAGAAGATGCTTTCAGTAAACTTTCGGTATAAGATCAAACTCTTGCAAGATTTGAGTTATTCTGAGGCTTGGAAAATGAAAGCCCAAGTAATTAACAGAAAATGTCTAACTCATGGACAAGAGCAGTGCTGCTTCTTTATAGAATGCCGCATTCCCTCAAAATCCCCAACTCAAACATTTATTTAAACTATCCAATCAACTGTAAAGAAAGTGGGTTCTCAAAGCCAGAAGGGATGAACCCTATATGCTATCACCCTGGGGACTAGCTCCCTTCAGACATTAGATACGTTTTTCCTCAAAACTTTGTTCTTGTGATCTCTAGTTCTGCAGAACTGGGGTGTGGGGGGGCGGGAATG
>JAQZBX010038475.1:0-23396 GCA_029593785.1 Cabassous unicinctus | reverse complement strand
AAGCTTTAGGGCTTCCATGAATGACATCCTTTAGCCTTTTTATTTAACGCCACACAGAAACATCATTTACAAATTAATAAATTATTGAATTGAAAAAATACAGAGGGCAATGTGACTTCTGCTTGTCAGGCGATGGTGTATGAGCAGAGGAACAGCATTTTCCAAACCTTAGGACATGGTAAACAGGAACTTTGGCTTCTCTGATGGGCAGACTAAGGCACTGTTTCCTCATAGCTCCTAAACACTTGATGATGTTCTTCACATCTTATGCCAATTTAGGCTAATCTAAAAAAATGCTTGGTGGCGGGTGAGCACTTTAACAGACTACCTTTTCTCATCTTCTGGCCTGCACTATTCAGCAGTCCCCCTCGACTCAAAATCAGTAATTTCCATCATCTTTAGTGGTTCCTTAGCCTTTTCAATTTAATCTGAAGGCACATTGGGGAGAAACAGCTTTGTTAGCAGCATGCCTTGTCTTCCCCACTAAGGTAGTCTGCTTTTCTTTGGCTTGGGGTGTTTTTTAAAGCTTCCTGGGTAATTCTAAGTGTGAGACAGACTTCTAAATAGTCACTAAAGCATTTTCAGTGACTACTGATCAGCCGATAATGCTATTCAGTACTATACCACTTCTAGTAAGGCATATACAAGATGCCTAAGACACGAAGAAACTGCCTTCAAGGCGCGGACAGTCTAGCTGGGAAGTCAAAACCACAAGAAACACTGGTACTAAAGCTCAGTGCAATAGCAATTAAAAGACAAAGCATTCAGAAAAGCTTTGGAAAATAGATGGAGTGTGAGCCTCAGGAGAACCTGACCCTTAGATTTCCACAATTTGACCCTTTTCAATTAGTATTCTATTCAATTACTGCTTTTCAAAACAATGTGCAATGAGTCCAGAGGATTTTGTTAAAATGCAGGTTCTGTGTGGTAGGACCTGAGGTTTTCCAGTGCTGCAGGTCACAGGTTGGAAGTTGGAAGGATTTCCAGCCTTCTCAGTACTTCCTTAACTTCTACCTGACCCCTTCTAACTCATCCTTAAAGAGCAGTTCCTCTATAAACCATTTGCTGATGATCCAAGCCAGATGGGGTTGCTCTGTCTTCAAATCTTGTCCTCACCATAGTAGGTCTGGAGATTGAAGTTTATGATGAATTCCTGGGGCCTTTAGGCACCCAGGAAATTCCAGGAGATGGATTTATAAACCTAAAGCCTTATGGTTAATTTACTTTGAGAGGAAGATAACTTAGTGTCTGCCAATTCAAGCTCTCCCCATCCCCTCACCGAGGTGCCTTTTGGGATTAGAACATGGCTAAGCCTGCAGAGGAGCAGAAGGAAGGACTCTAGGGGATCTACTTCAGGCTGGGTTAGAGCTTGGCATACTCAACATCTTTCAGGATATGTGCCAATGAGTCTGCCTTTTTGCTCCCCACATAACTCTCCTGTTAACGCAAGGTTGTCACTTATGCTTCTGAATGGACAACAAAATGATTCCATTTTTCTTTCCAGTTAAGATGCAGGGAGGTTGCCTCCACCTTATTCAGGAGGCTCCCTGTTCCCACCATTTAGGAATCATCCCATCATTTTTACGAGTCTGGCTGGTCAGTAACCTCAAAAGTTGGTTATAATCAAGTATTACTGTCCTAAGGTAACTGGTCAAGTTCCTTACCTAAAAGAGGAGTCCCTGTCCTGGACTGCTCTGTGGCACTAGCACACAACAGACTTCAGTGCTATCCACTAAATTGGTCTGAACTGAGCATGATTACTTTGGCACCAAATAGTTTAATATTTGAGGGCTGGTGAAAAGAAGAAAAAAGCAAAAGGGACCTTGTTACATTAATTATACAATTGCCCCAAATGAGGATTTTGCAAAAATTTGACCAGAGAAAAATGATTTCCATCCTCAGAGCTCAACCTCCATCTGCATGTCTCCCGACCAGCAAAATCAGCTTTTAGACTTCATTGTTTGTTCCAACCCACTTTTTATATCTTCAGTGTGCAATTTTTCAATCACTTCTACCAGGTTATAGCAGGAACTTTTGTACCAGTAACACAATCATGTGACACCCTGTTTCTGTGAAACTATGTTAAGATGTTAATTTGAATACTAGATTTGTACTTGTCTCAGCTTTCCAGTGCCACTATCATGAATACCACACAATGGATTGGCTTAAACAGTGGGATTTATTGCCTTACAGTTTGGGAGGCTAGGAGTCCAAAATCAAGGTGTCAGCAGGACCATGCTTTCACCCAGAGTCTGTAACCTTCTGGTGCTGGCTCAATCTCTGCCTCTGTCACATGGCAATCTAGCTCTCTCCTCTGACTTTCTATTTCCATGTCCAATTTCCTTTGCTTATAAGGACTTCAGTCACATTGGATTAAGGGCCACCCTCATTTGCTTTGGCCAAACATCTCCAAAGTTCCTATTTCCAAATGGGTTCACACCCACAGAACAGGGGGTTAGGTCTTGAACATGTCTTTTGTGGGGGACATGATTCAATTCCTAACAGTATTTGTAGTCAGTAAATGCTCTAATTTTGAGGTTCAAGAAATAAAAGTTGGGAGGGGAGCAAGTGTAGCTTAGTGGCTGAGCGCCTTCTTTGCATGTACGAGGTCCTGGGTTTAATCTCTGGTACCTCCTTAAAAAATAATAAAAAAAGTTTAAGAAATATCTATATATATGGTTTTATATACGTACATATTTGTACATATTTAACAATGTAAAGGCCACATTGGGAGTCTACAAGAATGTTTGATTTTGAAAGGGGTCCTTACATTATATTCAAGTTTAAGAAACACTATTGTTTGAGTGCCATCTCTGATCTCTCTTAGCTACTAACCTCCACACCCTTAATCCCATTCTTATTTCATATACCTTTGTGAAAAGGTGAGTTTTGGCAATTTATCAGCTATTGCCAAGATAATCCTGTCTAACAAGCCACCCCCGAACTTGGTTTTAAACCATCACCACCATTTATTATCATGGCTGGCTCTGCTTTTCACTGCAGGCCTCTGGATTAACTAGGGTGGCTTGGCTTTACATGTCATATTCTTGACTAACCAGGCAAAGGCACAAGGAGAAAACATTATAGGCTTCTTAAGTCCTAGGCTCAAAACTAACACACTTGCTGCTGCCAACGTGCCATTATGCAAAGCAAGTGATCTGTCCAAAGTCAAAGGATGGAGAAATATACTCCACCCACATTGGGGCTAAGACAAGATAATGCTTGCAGGAAAGAGTGCCAAATTATGGCCAACCATTCAATCCACCATAGCCAGTGATAGGGGAGTTCTGGTTACTGTCCACCTTTGTTCTATTTTTGCAAATAACACTGAGCAGTTATATTGAACAAAGTGTTTGTTGAAATCACTATGGTTCTGGATAAGTTAGGTGAGGGGATGCATCCAAATTAATGGGACTAGGTAACACATAAACCTGACTAGGGAGAAAGAGTGACTTCTATCAAAGAAACCAAGAGTGACTTCTATCAAAGAAACCAAGAGTACAGAGGTGTGCTAGGAACTAAAATGAAAGTCCCATCATCCATGTCCTCAATTCAAAATCTATTTAGCTGAAAATACTGTTTACCATTATACCTCACTGTAGTTTACAAAAATTACAGAAGTACTTTGTTTTTTATGTGTGTTTAAAATGCACATTACTGGGGAGTGGATGTAGCTCAAGTGGTTGAGCACCTGCTTCCCAAGTATAAGGTCCCAGGTTCAGCCCCCAGTACCTCCTAAAAAGCAAAAGAAACAAATGAAAAATCCAACTCTTATTGGGGAGCAGATGTAGCTCAGTGGCTGAGCACCTGCTTACCATGTACAAGGTCCTGGGTTCAATCCTCGGTACCTCTTTAAAAAAAAAAAAAAAAAAAAAAGCACATTACTTTCAATTACTTTCCTAAGTGCTGGTGTTGGGTTCCATTTTGCATTGCAAAGTCCCAAGAGGCAAGAATTGTTCACCTCTCCTTCACTTTGTCATTCTTAATTCTTAACCCTTGCTTTGAGACTCAGATAGGTATGTCCCCTTCAAATGCTTCCCCCCCAAAAGTCTCAAGGTCAAACAATAACCTAATTTTTAAATAAAATTACAAGAAGAGGGTGCATTTTTCCAGTTACTGTCATCAACTTTTCTGAGGCAATCCTTTCTCAAACATTGGTTCCACTGCTTTGATAGTCTTGAGGGCTCAACTTCATTCATTGTATTTTTGAGAACAAAGAGAGCATGTCCTCTTTCCTGCCATTATATATGTCCCAATCTTTCTTTAGTTTAACTTCCAGTCCTTCCAGCCCTCCTCCTCTAAGCTGGAATTTAGCACTTACTATCTTTATAATTCAGCTATTTAAAAAAAAAACACGTGCTTTATAAAAAGACATATTTAATAAAATTTGGCAAACAAACTCTTAATAACTAATCCTCAATATCAAAAAAAATTCCTCGGTTATTGGGCATTAAGCTTGCTTCTAATGTTCGCCTTCATTCACTAATAAGTATTGAGTGCTCACTGTCCTTCAGTCATTGCTCCAAGAACTTGGTCAAGGAACAAAAGCTCCTTTCTCTTAACCCAAATGCAATATACAGATTAAATAGAATGTTAGAATGTGACCTTGCTATAGAAAAGGGATGAAAGTAGAGCAAGATAGGGGATTGGTAAGAGGGACCGCTTGCAATTTCAAATACAGTGGTTAACTTGGGCCTCAGAGAGGGAGTGGAAGGGGTGGGAGGAGGGCGTTGCAAGCAGAGGCGTTGAAAGAGCCAGGGCACTATGATCAGTTACTCTATGACAATGTCTTGCGACACCTAGTAAGACTCAATACATATTGGAGCCATTACGATTATTCTTTCCCAAGGAGCTTTGATTCTGGAGAGGAGGGAGAAGCTCAGGGACCTGGAGGGTGGGTGGGCACTTTCCGGGCCTGAAAGGTTATCTCCCGGCTGCAGGTGGAGGCTGCCAGAGTTTCCTCTTTCACACCACGGCCGGGGCGGACCTTGGCTACAGCCAACCTGCCTTGCCCTGTCGTCCAAAGGGCCCCTTTCCCAGACTGTTGCCGCAAATTCTGCTTCCAGGGGGCCGTAACCCCCTTGGCCTCGGTGGTTCCCACCTCACCTGAGCCAGCAGAGAGGACTAACCGCGACCCCGGGCGTCAGCCCTGAAGGTCTGGGTTAGGAGGGTTTCCGCCCCTTGGCCCGCTCCTGGGAGCCCCGCCCACAGGGGCTCATGACCTCTGCGATAGGCCGAGCGTCAGGGCCGGGCCGAGCTGCGATTGGCCGAGATCCTGGCCGCGTCCGGGAGCGCCACGTGTATACAGGGGCGGGCCGGAAGGCCGAGGCTGGGGCGACGAGGCTAAGCGGGTGGTGCGGTTGCGGCCATGGAGCGGGATGGGGAGTCCCTGTCCGCGCGGCCGGCCTTTGAGACCGAAGGTCTACGCTTCCTGCACGTCACCGGTGAGTCGTCGTAGGAGGGGGTTGCAGCGGGGCCCTCCGGCGCGCCGCCATGTTCGGTGGGTCGTCCTCGGCTGCGCGCCGGGCCTGGGCCTCGGGAGCGCCTGGCCGGCAACCGGATCCCGGGCGGCAGGCCATTCTGGGCGGGGCCCTTTGGCTGTGGGTCCTTTACTTTCTGCAGAGGAAACCCTTCCGGATTACAGTTCCTGGGGTCACTCGGGCCTTGGCGTTTTCCTCCAAGGCAACTCCCCGCCACACAAACCTAACACCGGGAGTGTATCGTCCTATTCGCCCACTCCTTTCTTTCTGTGGTTCCATAGATCCGAAAGGCCTTTCTTTGCCTTCCCGGGTCAGATAAACCATTCTTCATCCTTCAAAGCCCGGCGGCTGTGCCCTACATCCTCCGGAGTGACTTCCCATGTGATTGCGAAAAGTCCCTTCTCACGGATCCCTGAATTTTTCTTCTTGTTCATATTTTAACTGTTCTATTTAGGAGGCCATCTCAAAATGTGAAGTATTTTGAGGGCAGGATCTATTCTTGTTTTGTCTTTGTTGAATTTTCTGGAGAAGTCAACTAGCAGTATTATTTTTGATTTCTTGAAAATTGTTTTCTTCTTTTCAGTGGGCTCTCTGCTGGCCACCTATGGCTGGTACATCGTCTTTAGCTGTATCCTTCTCTACGTGGTCTTTCAGAAGCTTTCCACCCGGCTGAGGGCCTTGAGGCAGAGGCAGCTGGACCGAGCAGCAGCGGCTGTGGGTTAGTGCCTGATAACAGAAATGAAGGTGGTGGCTGTGACAACCTAATTCTTTTAATATTTAAAAGTTAGTCTATTAGTAAGAGGTACATGATTTTAATTTGTATGGGGGAGGGGAACCATTTTATGCTTCTGAAATTGATTTTGGTGAATGTGCATTCGATTTTTTTGTTTAATTTCAGAGATTTGAAGGAGCTGGAAAACCTGCCTGATGGTGTATAGAGCACTCACTGCTTATCTAGTTAAATGGTTTTTCATTTATAGGCTGGATTAAAGTGAAAACTTCACGGCTTCCCTGTACTTGTGGATCTTCCTACTCCCGTTCTGTGTTATCTCTGTGACAAGAAACTCTGCCTTCATTCTTTGTATCTACCTCATTTTGATTTTCAATGACTTACTCATCATACCTGATTTCAAATTACATTTGACTCTTTCAAAAACTCATTCCTTCTCACATGGTAGCTGTCTTAGTTTCCTGGCCTGTAATCACAAATACCACAAAATGGGGTGACTTAAAACAACAGGGATTTATTGACTCACGGTTTTAAGGTTAGGAGAAGTTGAAAATTGAGGCATCAACAAGGCAATGCTTTCTCCCCAAAGACTGTGGCATTCTGGGGCCAGCAATCCTTGGGTCCTGGCTGTTCCATCCCATGGCAGGGCCCATGGTGGCATCTTGTCTTTTCTCTTTCATGTTCCATTGACTTCCAACTCCTGGCTGCTTCCCATGGCTTTTCCTCTCTGCCTGAATATAAAGGACTCCAGTGATCCAGATTAAAACCCAACCTGATTCAGTTGGCCACACCTTAACTAAAAATGAAGTCTTCAAAAGGTTCTATTTACAATGGATTCCTGTCCACAGGAATGGATTAAGATTAAGTTATGTTTGTTTTTTTCACCCCAGCATATCACAGTAACCTTTTCTCTAGTTAGAAGCCAAAGAATTGGGTAGGAAAGCAAGCAAATGTCATGACACAAAAATAGTCAATAATGGAAAGACTCAAACACCTCTCATTAAACCCACAGTCTTGACATTTTCTTGGTCACTTTGATTGTTGGCTGTATATCCAACAACAATCTGCAAAGTTCAGATTGTAATTCTTGCATAAAATGCAGGATTTGTTGACAAGGTTGACAATGGTGTTAGAAAACTGCTTCAGTCACTTGCTACAACTATCTCTACGAAGGAAATTCTGGCAGAGTGAGACCAGCTAACAACTGAAGAGTGAGTTTACAATGATGATGATTGGATGAGTACTTCAAAAGAAGTATTTGATTTAGAGAGATCCTTGGCAAAATTGATGAAGCCCTTGACTCTTGCAAAAGTTGTTTTTATGAAGCACTTCAAAAAGCAAAAGTGCAATGAAAAGATGTTTCATTGGGCTAGCATACAATTTTGTTAGAAAAATTAGGTTAAAAAAAAAAATCCACACTTGATTAATTTTAATCAATTCTAACCCAATGGTTACAAATGTCATCAAAATTTATTTTTATATATAAGGTGAAAGTATAATTTTGTTTCGTTTTTAAAGATTACAGCCATCTCTACCAACACACACACACACACTCGTGCTATTTGGATTTTGATATTTGGTGCCTATTTTACATGTATTCTGTTAAATGACCTTTTTCCGATACTAGTCATCTGCAGTTGATGCTGATCTGCAGTACTTTGGCAGGTATTGAGGTGAACATATAAGTTCAAGTTGGTCTCTTAAAAAATAAACTGCGTCCCTGTGTAGTTGTCCCACAGTGCTCCTTAACACAGCAGTCTGGACAGATGAGCAGGTAGAGAGTGTTGCATAACATTTACAGGAGCTCTGCTTTGTTTTACAAACTGGAGAAAAATATAGGTAAAGCTGAGATACTCATTTCTATTCTTAGTGCTAGCTCTATGATTTTTCCTCCTTTGTAGAAACAAGGAAAAACATCTAAGAATCCTTTCTGATACAGTCTGGACTAATTAAGCAATGGATAAACTATGCAGAAAACATTAATGTTTCTTGGTTGTTTTCTGGAAATATGGTCAACCTAGAGGCTGTGGATATGACTGAGGTCTCCAGGTTGTGTACTAGAATCTTGGTGTGGCCGTCAGATCACTTACGTTTCAGTGTTGGAGCCCTATCCCAAACTATCAATTGGAATCACTTAGGGGAGCCCAGAAATTTGCCTTTCTAATGGCTATTTCTGGTGATATGGATGCTTAGTTAAGAACTATGGCAATGGATAATCCCCTGCCCCTTAAGCAGTACATATATAAAATGTTTTATTTGTGTAAAAACATATGCCTTTTGCATCATCAGACATCTGTACTTCTTTATATTTTAATGACATGCACACTCGAGTTTTTTATTATACAAAGTGGTTTATCATATTTTTCTGACATTTTAGAACCTGATGATGTTGTTAAACGACAGGAAGCCGTAGCAGCTGCTCGTTTGAAAATGCAAGAAGAGTTAAATGCACAAGCTGAAAAGCATAAGGAAAAACTAAAACAGGTATGAGCTGGTTTTAGTTTGAATACATGGTCTTAGAAAATTGAGGCTTAGTGAATAAGAATGCCTCTGTGTGTGTCTGCATGTCTTTTTTTTGTTATAAGCTCTGAGACAGGGTCCTAGTATTTCAGTACCTACTATGTAAACATTGATGGTACCTTGAAACAGTGGAAAATACAGAGAGCACAGAACGGAGTGTGGCTGGGATCAGGGTATGAGAGTGCGAATGAACATTTAAGTGTGCTTGCAAGTGTGCACACATCCATTAGGCAGGTATTGGGAACAACTAATTGTGGCAGAATCATTTACACTTTGCTTAGTATCGTATTGGCCAGCATACTTTATTTTTGCAGTTTCTTACCCTGCAGGGGAATATACTCTAAAGAAAGTTGTCTTGTTTCTGTTTTTGTTTTTCAGTGGCTCCCTTACAGCACTATCTTACCCAGATATCTTACCTAGCAGTGTGTCTAGGTCTTATTGGTACCAGATGCACAGAGTATACTTTGTGCTTGTTGCTCCACTGTCTCTTGTAAGCTGTGTGTCTCACCATGACCTGTGCTTCCTGGGGCCACTCTTCCGTGGTCGAAGCAGAAGGGGGGGAGCAATGGGCTCAGTCAAGGGTCATGCTTATAGAAATGGAGAGTTTTAAAAGGTTGATTGGAGGGTGGTAGGAGATGAGAGGAAAGAACCAAGGACGACTGTTATTGACCTGAGCATCCAGGGGACAGTGCAGCTCTTTAGTGACATGAGATCACCTACCAGATGTGACCCAATGTGGGCCACCCAGAACCAGCAAGTGACAACACTGCTTTCCATTTGCAATCCAGATATGTCTGGCCTCTGCCAGTTCTTTTTTTTTTTTTTAAGGTTTATTTATTTATTTATTTATCCCCACCTTGCTGCTTGTGCTTGCTGTGTCCATTCGCTGTGTGTCTTCTCCGTGTCTGCTTATCTTCCCCTCACTGTGAGGTCTCGCTGCATCAGCCCCTCGCGCCGCGCGGGCCGGCCTGCCCGCACAAGGAGTCCCCAGGAAGCGAACCCGCGGCCTCACACATGGTAAACGGGGGCTCTATCGACTGAGCCACACCCGCTTCCTGTTGTGAGGTCTTGCTGCATCAGCCCACTAGGCTGCGCAGGCCGGCCTGCCCTCACAAGGAGGCTCCGGTAAGTGAACCCGGGGCCTCCCATATGGTAAACAGGGGCTTTATCGACTGAGCCACTCCTGCTTCCCTGCCAGTTCTTGAGAAGTGGGAGAATTTCTTCTGTTTGTCTTATATGTGTCTGTGTGTTGTTTCCGGGGCCATATGAATTTCCACTGCTGCTAGTGGCTTTTGTTGTTTCTGCTTGGTCATCCACTATGGGACTGGTCTCCCTGGCTTGGCCGGAGCCCAAAAGGAAATAGGACAGAACAAGACTACACCCATACACACCCTCCTTGGCCACCCTGTCCCAGCAACCTTCTTCATTGTTCATTTCAGCATTTGCCCCAACTCCCACTTAAATACATTTACTCACCTAAAATCTGCTAGCACATTCCTATTATTATTATTTTTTTAATCACACATGGTTTTTTTAAAATGCAAAAATCTATACCATGGAAATGAAGTCTTCTACCTTCCTTGCCCTCTCCCCCCTGCCCCATATTAAATTTTTATAGGTATTTTTCTGAAAATAGTCTATCCAAAGGTAAAATCCATTTCCCTTTTTATACTAGTGTCAGCATCATGTACAGATCATATGCCATTTTGAGCAGTTCTATTATAGTATTTTTCTTAGCTGAGTTCCATTCATTAATTATTTTGTTGCTAGAGCCATATGGACAAGTTGAATTCCTTCTACATATTCAGTGACTTCTGGGTCTGAGGATTTTTTCATGTTAGTAAAATAACTTGATCATATATTCAGTTTGCTGATGATTTTAAAAGATCGTTTTTTAAAACTATGAGGGAAGCAACTGTGGCTCAAGCAATTGAGCTTCCGTTTATCATATGGAGGACCTGGGATCCATCCTGGGGTCCTCCTGGTAAAAAAAAAAAAAAAAAAAGGCATCCCAGACCTGCACAGAGCAGAGAGGCTCACGCTTCCGTGCAAGGAAGCAACATACCAGAAAGACAATGACGCAACCAGATAAGGAAAAAAAAAAAATGTATGAGGGGAAGCAGATATGGCTACAGCGGAGGTCCTGGGTTCTGTTTCCAGTGCCTTCTGAAAAAAACAAAACAAATGGGAGAGAAAGTACTCTGGGGAGGCGTTGCTCTGGGTCGGGAGCAAGGCTCCGTGAAGCCTAATGTAGCAGAGCCCACAGGCGGCCCAAGACAGAGTCGTAGCCCTGTTGCCATTACAGCCACGTCCGCTCAAACTGACATGGTCTAATCCGGAAATACGGTCTCAATATATGCCGCCAGTGTTTCCGCCAGTATGTGAAGGATGTAGGCTTCATCAAGTTGGACTAATTGATCTTCCTTGAATCGAGTGTCCAGGACATCTACCAGACTAAAACAATGCTAGTTATTTGTATGTAAAATAAAGCTAAAAAAACTAAAAAAAAAAATGAAGAAACCAGCTGAGGAAAGCCAATGTGGCTCAGTGGTTGAGCGCTGGCTTCCCCCTTACATGGTCCCAGTTTTAATCCCCCATCCCAGTACCTCAAAAACAAAACAAAAAACAAATGTGATTGAGTCTGCCTGGCTCGGGGCTAAGTTATCTCCCATTTATGGTCTCGGAATGTGTCAGCCATGGTTCTGTCCTGATGTTCTCAGTGGTTAACTAGTGCCTTCATGTCAGGAGAGGTTTCCTTCTTGGCCTGCTTTACTTAAAGACAGTGGAAGCATGAGGTGGCAGGGATTGAGGTTTAGCAGTGACGGCGCCTGAAAGCCACAGAGGAATTCTCTGTGTGTGTACCCATTAAAATATCTTCTTCCTTGTCCTTGGGATTAAATGGGACCAGAAAGAACTGCATTTGGGGTCTGAATCCCATTGGAAACAAGAGTTGTCGGTGAACTTGGAGTGCACATGAGGTATGGGACCTGGTTGCTTTTCAAGGAGCAGGGAACAGAAGCATTTATAGAATGAACTGTCTCTTCCTGCTTGTTCATCTGTCCCTGTATGACTGCAGGTGCTCATCATTGGGCATCATTTTCTGCTGAGATTAGCTTTCCCTATATTCCCATAGTACTAGACTTTTCAAAGCAGTTTCAAATCTGTTCTCGTCAGATGCCCCAGCGCTGAGAAGTTGAGGGGTTCTGTGACTATCCCCAGGTGGCAAGGTTGGGTAGCTACAAGGTGGGAATGATAGCCTTGCCCACTTGGTCCAAGTCCGAGTTCTTCCACCACATTGCCAGGCATGTCTTAATAAGGAAGAGCCCCCTAACCTCTCTTCCTTCCAGAATGAGTTTTCTGACATCAGTTAAACTCACACCTCCCGTTCACAAGTTTGTTTGTTTGTTTGTTTGTTTATTTATTTATTTCTACCCACACCCGTTTTGTTTTGTTTTGTTTTGTTTTCCCACTTTGCTGAGTCTGTCTACCTTGTTTCCTTGGGAGGCACTGGGAGTCAACCTGGGCCCTCTGATGTGGGAGGGAGGTGTCTAAATCGCTTGAGCCTCCTCCGCTCCCTACATTCACAAGTTTTAATTTAACTGGAGAAAATGCAAGTGAGGGTTTCTTTTGAAGGACATTTAAATTAAAAATTGTTGAAATTAGCGTTTTCTTTAAGATGGCAGCTATGTGAATTCATTCTGTACAATGTGCAAATTCTTTCCCAGCTTGAAGAAGAAAGGAGACAGAAAATTGAAATGTGGGACAACATGCAAGAAGGAAAAAGTTACAAAGGAAATGCAAAAAAGCCTCAGGTGACTGTAGATGTCCTATTTGATATTTTTCAAGTAGATGAAGAAATTTTTCCTGTAGAATGTTTTTAAATAGATTCTTAAACCTGTGTGTTCTAACAGGAAAAAGACAGCCCTGGGCCTTCTACTTCGTTGGTCATCCCAAAACGTAAACCTGACAGAAAGCCTTTGCGGAGAGGTGGTAAGTGCCACGTGACTTCTAATACTAAAGAAATTTGAACAATTACAGGATATACTTAACTGTTAAAAACAAGATTCTGCTTTTTTGTTTTTGTTGTCTGTAAATTGAGACTCATTACTATGTTTAGGATTGTGAGGATTAAATAAAGGAAACAGATATAAAGCACCTACTAGGCACTCAGTAAGTAATTGGAATGAGTATATTTATATTTTTGTATCCTCACTCGATTCCATACAGCCATGTAAGGTGAGAAGTAAGGACAGGAGTAGTTTCCCCCGTTTTGCAGATGAATGTTAAGCGGCTAGAACACATTATGAGCTCTTTTCACAAGGCCTTCTTGTTTCGTATGGACAACTTTCTCAAGGAAAGTGGACAAATGTTCATTCAGAGCTTTTTCCTGTGTGCAGCACTGCCCCAGGCACCCTACAGCGACACCATAGTAGTCTGTCTTCATCTCGTCCTTGAAGATTTTCAAATCAACTTGGGAGGATGGGACTCACACACAAATGAAAATAAGGAATCCTTGGTGATTCTGGCAAGTTCCAAGTGAACCCTGAGGATGGAGAGAGCAGGGAACATTTTGTGTAGGAACCAATTCTAGGCCAAAGTCTTTTTATTCTCCATTGGAGGAGAGGGTGTTTCTGGGGGGAGACCCTGCAGAGGCCAGGGTTTTGGGAGCTTAGACGATATCTTAGAGGACTGTTGAGACAGTCCTGGTAAATGTGGAAAATGTCCTCTAAGGCAGCCTGGACAGAACTGGGGCTGACTTTAAAAGCTGACCTCTAACCCTCCTGTGTCAAGATCCCAAAGCAGGTTTGCTGTAGGAGAGTGATGCATCTAAAAAGAAAATGTTATTTTTAAAATCTTCTCTTACTGGAAGTCTGTTTTCAAAGCCAACAGTGTGATACTTAGGAGATGAGTGCCAATTGTAGAAGATGTAATGCATATCAGACTTACGTGCATGGCGTCTCTTAGTGTTCCTAGCAGTTGTGAGGTAGGTGGAATGCCTAGGCTGGTTTTACAAATAAGGAAACTGAGGCACAGAGAGCTATTGCCCAAAGGTCCCACTGCAAAGACCAAGCACAACTGGAACAGATTTAAGGTCTGGTGGATTGTAGAGCCTGAGTGTTCAGCTGTCACCACGTGGCCATGGACAGCTTTGGGAGGCTAACGAGTGGTGGGGGAAAGGAAATGTAGATTGCCCAGGTACCATGGTGGTCCATATCTTTAGTGCTTTCACATCAAGCTCATGATTTTATTTTTGTTATAAAATGCTCCCAGATTTTCAGGCATCCCCACTGCTGTGAGGCACTGTCGATAAATGCTTTTTTCCATCATTCCAGGTTATAACCCCTTGTCTGGTGAAGGAGGTGGGACATGTTCCTGGAGACCTGGACGCAGAGGCCCGTCGGCTGGTGGATGAGGCTAAGAATCTTGTTAGTGTCGTTTCCGACATTAGCAGAATGAGCCCTTGACCCTCAATTCAATTGCCTTACGCACACTTTTCACAGTGACTAGCCAGGGGAGGTAGGGTATATTTCTGATCATACCCCTTTTCAAGGTGATCCCACTCATTGATTTCGTGCTTAATTTCTAGTGTGTAAAGGCCTCAGGGTGATTTACAGTCTTGATAAGAAAGGCCGAGTAATGATCTTGTGAGAACTCTTTGCCAATAGAACAGTTCCTGTGACAGTTTGCGTTGAATGACGTCTTCCTTATAAACGGTGAACCCACCAGTGAGGATTACTGATAATAGACAGTTGATGGGGTTTGTTTCTGTATATTTATTTTTATGTGCAGAACTTTGTAAAAATGAAACTGGAAATATTAAAAAAAAATTGCAAAAAACATTTTTAGCATCTTTATTTGAATTTGAAGAAATTTGTTGATGAACTTGAATTTGTTACCAAACATTAAACAGCTTTTTATCATTCACAACCTCTAACTATTACTACTTATTTCTCTACTTATCATTCCTCATCAGAAATGAGACTGGCAAGTGGCAGAGAGCTGCAGTGATTTTGGAAGGTTGCCTGACTCCTTGGGGCTTATATATAAATTAGTGAACATTTATTGAGTGTCTACTGTGTGTGGAATAGTTTTATGATTATCTCTTTTAGCAATGTGTGAGAGGGGGCAGGGAAAGTCCCATCTAAATTGGGCCTAAAATCTCTTGGGGAACAGTGGGGAAGAGTTGGAGGGCTCAAGAATTAGGACACTTGAAGGACAGTGTAACTACAAATAGGTGGATGTAGTCAAGACTAAGTATTTTTGAGCCTTGAGAAGTTCAGGGTAAGTGTTGACAAAGGAAATTGGGGTTTCCAGACAGAAGACAGCACAGGTGAAAAAAAAGAGCAGGACTTGTATGGGGCTTAGGAAATCTCTTGACCACTTATCCAAGCTTCCAGTTTTTAACTAGATGGGTTTTTCACCCACATGAAATATTTCCAACATCTAAAGTGTTAGACTCAGATTGAAGCATTTCATCCAGATTGGTTGGTTTACAACTAGTGTTATCCTTGAAGGCCACCTTGACTCCAGGCTTAAGATGGCTGGACTGGCAGGTATGGACACCATTCCTACCTGCTCCAGCCAACACATTGAACCCCGAATCCCATTTCAATAAGCTTGGCTCAGGCAAGCCTTATAATTCCTCCTCCTGACACCCTTAGAAGCTGCTTCCATGCTGTTTAATTTGCCACAGGGCTGCCAATGCAAAGTACCAGAAATGGGTTGGCTTTTATAAAGGGATTTATTTGGGGTAAAAACTTATGTTCTGAGGCCACAAAATGTCTGAATCAAGGCACCATCAGAGATGCTCTCTTACCAAAGCCAGCTGCCACATGGTAAAGCCAGGTGGTCTCTGCTGTGGTCTCTGCCTTCCCCTCCAGAATCTACCGTCTCATGAAGCTTAGCTGTGGACACCCAGGCATATGGCCCTTCTCCTTAGCCGTGGGCTGCTCTGTGGGCCCAGCCTCTCGGGGGCCTCTTTCCATGCCTCTGTATTCTGCTGGTTCCAGACTCCGGGACCTCAGCCTCTTGGAGCTACTCTGCTTTCCTGCAGTCTTCTCACATGGCAGGATAAAATATGGCAGCTCCCTTTTCCTGTGTCTCTGTCTCCATTTTTATCAGACCCAGCAAGAGGGAAGAGACTCTACCTGAGTCATGCCCTGCTGACTTGGTCCAACAAAAGATTTTCACACCTTCAGGAATGGATTAGTTAAAAAACATAATCTTCTGGGGATTCATAAAAAGAATTTCACACTGTAACACATGCATTCTCCCCAGACTCCTGCCAGTACAGACAGGAGAGGTCCTCCATGGATAGCTGTGTCATCTGGACTGTGTTGGAATCAGACTCTTCTTAGGGGCCTGGGGGCAATGTGGAGTCCTGGGGAGAATCGGCACCTGCCCCAGGTGCATCCATCAAAAGGCTTTTTTGCAGGGGGAGGCTGACCAGGGGCTGAGGCAAAAGGCTTTGGAGTTTCAGAATTCTCAGTCTCCTCTGCATCAACTCCTACCTCAGGGTTCTACTGCTTTCCCACCAGTGGCTTCATCATAAGTGACCAAACAGTTGAGCATTTCATCAGGGATGGTTGGCCTCAGCCTTTTCTCCCCTGCCCTACAAGGACTGGGGATATTCCATCTGGCTTTCTGATTTGCGTCCTGCCCAGACAGTGACCACCTTCAATTGGTCCTTTTTCCTGTGTCCACACATGAGGGCCACCAGATCACCCAACTGAATGCACAACCTTTATCATCACTTTGATGCCACTGCAATTAAGGTGCCCTGCTGTGTCATCTCCCATTGCCTTGCTCTGTGTGCTTTCCTGTGCCACCACTAGTGACACTCTGAAAAACTGATGCCACTGCATGCCATGGGTTACCAGTGTCCCATCGCTCACTCCTTATATGGAAGCCGCCCAATCCCCTATTCCCATTTTGAGGGTCTCTTTTCCAGGGCCCCTCATGGCACCATTCACTGTATGTATGGCCCACACGAACTGGGTATGGAAAAGAGTTTAAAGGGACTCTTACAGGGTTTAGGGGAATGAAGAAGGGATGGGATACAGTACTGCAGGGTCAGCATCAACAGGGAAACCTTACCACCAGTAACGTCTGGAGCAGGTACCAGAACTGAGAGAGCGCTGGAGCCTTCCACTGGGGGTGGTGACCTGGCAAGGAACCCAGATCATAACTCAGGTGCCATGTGCAGCAAATGCTCTGGCTCTAACACAGCTTACAATACAGGGAGGCTAATAAAAGAGTAATATAAAATGAGGACAAGGAACAGAGGATAAAATCACCTGTATTTTTGAGCCTTGAGAAAATACAATAAAATACAAATATGTGCAAGCCCATATTCTAATACCATTCCTCTTGAGCATAAGAGGCTGAAGTGAAAACTGTGAGTTACTCTTCCAAAAAATTGAAAGGCGGGAACACTAACCAAACTCATTCTATGAAACCAACATCACCCTAATACCAAAGCCAGACAAAGATACTATGAAAAAAAAAATTGCAGACCAATTTCTATAATGAATATAGATGCAAAAATTCTCAACAAAATACTAAGCAAATCCAAAAGCACATTAAAAGAATTATACACCATGTTCAAGTGGGTTTTATCTCAGGTATGCAAGGGTGGTTCAATACAAGAAAATCAATTAGTGTAATAAACCACATTAATAAACTGAAGAAGAAAAATCACAGAATCATCTTGATTGATGCAGAAAAGGCATTTGACAAAATACAGCATCCTTTCTTGATAAAAACACTCCAAAAGATAGGAATAGAAGGAAATTTTCTCAACATGTTAAAGTGCATATATGAAAAACCCACAGCTAACATTGTACTCAATGGTGAAAGATTGAAATATTTCCTGCTGAGATCGAGAACAAGACAAGGATGCCCACTGTCACCATTGTTATTCAGTATTGTGCTAGACATTCTAGCTAGAGCAATTAGGCAAGAGAAAAGAAATAAAAGGCACCCAAATAGGAAAAAAAGAAGTAAAATTTTTGTTATTCACTGATGATATGATCATATATCTAGAATATCCCAAAACTCACAACAAAGCTACTAGAATAGACAAGTTCAGCAAAGTGGCAGGATACAAGATTAATATGCAAAAATCAGTAGCATTTCTATACACTATGAATGAGCAATCTGAAGAGGAAGTCAGAAAAGAAATTCCATTTACAATTGCAACTAAAAGAATCAAATATTTAGTAATAAACTTAACCATGGACATAAAGGACCTGTATTCAGGAAACTACAAAACCCTACTAAAAGAAACCAAAAGAGCTGCTTTTAAGATTTTTTTTCATTTTAAAAACAATTTATTGAAGTCTATCATTTATATATGTATATACATAAACAATAAGTGTATAGTAAAAGTTGTGAACTTACAAAACAAACATGTATAACACCATACAGGGCTGCCATACATCACCCCACCACAAATACCTTGCATTGTTGTGAAACGTTTATAAAAAATTGTGAAAGAGCATTATCAAGGTATTACTACTAACTATACTTTTGATGTAACTTTTCTGTAATTTAAAGCTTCTTTAAAAATAAAGTTTATAATGATTTTTTTAAAAAAGAAAGAAAGAAAAGAAACCAAAGAAGACCTAAATAAATGGAAGGACATTTCATGTTCATGGATTGGAAGACTAAATATTGTTAAAATGCCTTCTCTACTTAAACTGATTTACAGATTCAACGCAACCCCAATAAAAATTCCAACAGCCTTTTTAAAAGAAATGGAAAAGCCAATTATCTAATTTATTTGGAAGGGTAAGGGCCCCAAATAGCCAAAAATATCTTTAAAAAAGAACAAAGCTGGAGGACTCTCACTTCCTGGCTTTAAATCAAATTACCTAGCTACAGTGGTAAAAACAGTATGATATAAAAAAATAAATAAATAAAAGATCAAAAAACAAAAAAAACAGTATGATACTGGTATAAGATAAAGTTATTGACCAATAGATCCGAATTGAGAATTCAGTTATAGACCCTTACATCTAAGGTCAAGTGATTTTTGACAAGGCTATCAAGCCCACCCAGCTGGGGCAGAACAGTCTACTCAACAAATGATGCTGAGAGAACTGGATATCCATGACAAAATGAAAGAAAGAGGGCCCCTATCTTACACCTTATATAAAAATTAACTCAAAATGGATCAAGGACATAAATATAAAAGCTACAACCATAAAACTCCTAGAAGGAAATGTAGGGAAACATCTTCAAGATCTTGTGGTAGGTGGTGGTTTCTTAAATCTTATACCCAAAACACAAGCAACAAAAGAAAAAATAGATAAATGGGACCTCCTCAAAATTAAACACTTATGTGCTTCAAATGACTTTGTTAAGAAGGTGAAAAGGCAGCCTACTGCTGGGAGAAAATGTTTGGAAACCATATATCCAATCAGGGTTTGATCTCCATGTTATATAAAGAGACCATACTGAGGAGTGGGTGTAGCTCAGTGGTTGAGTGCCTGCTTCGCATGTACAGGGTCCTGGGTTCACTCTCTGGTACCATCTAAAAAGGAGAGATTAAAAAAAAAATAACCCAATTTTAAAAAGTGCAAAACTTGCACAGAAATTTTTCCAAAGAAGAATACAAATGGCCAAAAAGCACATTAAAAAATGCTCAAATCACTAGCTATTAGGAAAATGCAGATTAAAACTACAATGAGATATCACTTCACGACTGACAGACTGGCCAGAAATTTTGGAAAGAATTTGGAGAAATGAGAACAGTCCTTCATTGTTGGTGAGACTATAAAATGGTACCACCTCTGTGGAGGACAGTTTGGTGGTTCCTCAGGAAGCTAAATTTAGAACTGCCATATGATCCAGCAATTCCACTACTTGGAATATATTCAGAAGAACTGAAAGCAGGGATGCTAACAGACATTTGCACACTGATGCTCATAGCAATTATTCACAATTGCTAAAAGATGGAAACAACCCAAATGTCCATCATGGTATAGACATATGATGGAATACCATTCAGCTGTTAAGAAATAAAATCAGGATGCATATGACAACATGGATGAACCTTGAGGACATTATGCTAAGTGAAATAAGCCGGACACACAAGGAAAAATATTGTATGGTCTCATACATAATACTGTATGTATTTAATATAAATTAAATACAACAAATAAACTCATGGAGTTAAACTATGGAATATAGGTTACTAGGAGATAGAATGTGGGTTGAGAAGGGGGAGCTGATGCTGAAAGTATGTAGAATGTTTAATAAGGGGAATTGGCAAATATGGGGAAATGATTAGAGTTGATGGTAACAGATTATAATGAGTATAATCAACATGTTGATTTATAAATGTGATTGTGGCTGAAAAGGGTAGTCTAGGCAGGTTAATGTCAATTGAAAAAAAAATCTAGACAATAATCAAGGGACTATACAACAGTGATTTTGGTGGTGGGTGATGATTGTAGTTAACAGTACAAATACAAGAATGTTCCTCTATTACAAGGTGTTAAGAATATGGAGATATATGGGGAAAATACAACCTATGTAACATATAGGTTATAGTTAACAGTAACATTGTAATATTTTTACAACAAAGGCAAAGAAAGTACTATATCAATGCTAAGAGAAAATAATGGGGGGTATGGAATTTTTCCTTTTGGAGTAATGAAGCCTTTCTGAAATGGACTGAGCTGAAGACAGCACAACTCTGTGATGAAACTGAGAGCCACTGAGTGTACTCTTTGGATGGATTGTGCAAGGTAGGGGACCATATAATACAGTGAACTCCATTGTGAATGATGGACTCTACTTAACAGTACAAATATAAGAACATTATCTCATGAACTATACAAATATACAGTACTAATACATGGTGTTAATAATAGGATGGTTTGTGGGCAAAAAACACCAAATATATGCAATGGACTATAGATAGCAGTAATATTATGATGATGCTCTTTCATCATTTATAACAAATGTGTCACAACAATGTAAGATGTTAGTGGCGGGGTGATGTATTGGAATCCTGTATGGTATGCATGATTGTTTTGTTAACTCATAACTTCTCAAATAAGTAAATAAATAGGTAAAAATTCTGCACATCTTAAGCATCAGCTCCCATTATCTACCCTCATTCTAACTCCTGATAACCTATATTCTAGATTTTAACTCCCTAAGTTTACTCATTAAAGTAGTTCATATTAGTGAGACTGTACAATATTTGTCCTTTTGTGTCTGACTTATTTCACTCAATATAATGTCCTCAATATTCATCCATGTTGCCACATGCATCAGGACTTTATTCCTATTTACAGATGAATAATATTCCATCGTATGTATATGCCACATTTTGATTATCCACTCATGGGCTGATGGGCACTTGAGTTGTTTCTATATTTTGGCAATTGTGAATAATGCCGCTGTGAATATTGGTATGCAAATGTGTTCATGTTACTGCTTTCAGTTCTTCTGAGCATATACCTAATTGTGGGATTGCTGGTGTGGCAGTTTGAAGCTTTTGTGGATCCCAGAAAATCCTATTCTTAAAGCTAATTCATTTCCGTGCATATGAACCTATTGTAGGTGGGGCATTTTGATTAAATCACTTCAATTTAGGACCTTTGATGAGATTGCATGACCCAAGATGGGTCCTAATCCTTTTATTGGAGTGCTTTATGAATGGAGGAATAAAAATCCGCAGACACAGAAAGAAGGCCGCAGAAACAGAGAGGAACCCAGAAGCTGAGATAGAAGGCCCTGGGAGTCAGAAGCTGAGAGCAAGCTATTTTAGCCAGAAGCTGAAAGGAACAAGGCCTGGAGGAGAGGGGAGAGACTAGTTGATGCCGCCATAGTGCCTTGCCATATACCTGATCATCCACAGCTGCAGCTTGGGGAAAAGGGTCTCCTGTTGATGCCTTGATTTGGACACTTTCATGGCCTCAGAAATGTAAGTTTTTAAACTAAGAAATTCCCATTGTAAAAGCCAACCCATTTCTGGTGTATTGCTCCCAGCAGCTTTTGGCAAACTGAAACAGCTGGGTCATATCATAATTCTACACTTAGCTTCCTAGGAGCTGCCAAACTGTCTTCCACAGAGGCTGCACTAGTCTTCAGTCCCACCAGCAGTGAATAAGTGCTCCTATTTCTCCATATCCTCTCCAACACCTGTAGTTTTCTGTTTTCTTTTCTTTTTAATAATGGCCATTCTAGCAGGTGTGAAATGAATTTCTAGAAGTTTTTGATAACCTTTTGGGCCTATAAAATGGCAAAGGTAAGAAGTTTAATAACATGCTGGCAAAGGTGTGGGGCAATAGGCATTCTCAAATTTTATACATTGTTGGTGGGAGTGTGTTTTAGTTTCCTAAGCTGCTTAATTAAATACCTTAAAATGGGTGGAGTTAAACAATGGAAATTTATTTGCTCACGGTTTTGAGGCTGGAAAACGTCCAAATCAAGGCATCATCAACTCAATGCTTCTTCCCGAAGACTTACTGTCAGTAATCCTTGACTACTCTGCCACATGGCAAGACACAGACCAGTGTCTGCTGGTCTGTCCTTTTTCTTCTGGGTTTCTTTGATTTCAGCTTCTTACTTTCTGTGGCTTTCTCTCTCTTTGTCTGAATTTCATTCTCTTATAAATATTCCAGTAATAGGATTAAGACCCATTCTGTTTGAGGTGGCTTACACCTTAACTGAAGTAGCCTCATGGAAAGGCCCTACTTACAATGGGCTCATACCCCGAGGAATGGACTAAATTTAAGCACATGTTTTTTTGGGGTACATACAGTTGCAAAGTATCACAGAGTGTTTATTAGTGAAGCCTTTACAGAGAGCAATTTGATTATATCTATCAGAATTTGAAATGCACACACTCTTCAACTCAGCATTTCCACTTTTAGAAATTAACCCTAAAATACACTCACATTAAAAGTGGTACATGGGCTGAATGACATTGCAATGACAGATACAGGCCATTGTATATCTTGTAATAACTTGCAAAAATGTGCAGGAGAAAGTGTAAACTACAATATAAATTATAATCCACGCTTAGTGGCAATGCTCCAAGATGTGTTCGTCAATTGTGGCAAATGTACCACATTAATGAAGGATGTTGTTGATATGGGAAAATGTGGGAGGGCTAGGGAGCGGGGCATATGGGAATCCCCTATATTTTTTATATAACATTTATGTAATCTAAGTTTCTTTAATAAAATAAAAATAAAAAAGTGTATTTTTTAAAAAGTGGTACATGGGGGAAAGTGGATGTGGCTCAAGCAGTTGAGCACATGGGTTTGGTTCCCAGTGCATCCTAAAGAAGACAAACAAACGAGCAGAGAGTGAGCAGACATCGAGCAAAAACAAACAGCAGACAACAAGCAAGAACAACGAACAGACAATGAGAAAAAAATGAGCAAAACAACAAGCAGACAATGAGCAAAATCAAACAAGCAGAGAACTGATGTGGCTTAAACAGTTGAGCTCCTGCCTCACACATGTGAGGTCCCAGGTTCAGTTCTCGGTGCCTCCTAAAGAAAAAACAAGCAGACAACAAGTAAGAAAATAAAAATAAAAAAAAAATAAGCAAAAATCAACAAGCAGACAATGAGCGCAAACTATGAGCAAATAAACACAATCAGAAATGAAAGGGGGAAGTTACAAATGACCCCACA
>JAQZBX010038474.1:0-23397 GCA_029593785.1 Cabassous unicinctus | reverse complement strand
AGGGACCTGGGTTCAATCCCTGGGACCTCCCAGTAAAAATAAAAAAGAGAAAAATATAGAAGGCATGCAGGTCACCATGTCCCATGCATGAGTGTGCCATCAGGCGCCACGAGCGAGTGCACCACCAGGCCCTATTTGCAAGTGCACTGCCAGGCCCTGCAAGCAGATGAGTCCCCCAGGCCCTGTGTACAGGTGTGCTGCCAGGTCCTGTGAGTGGGTGCGCCACCAGGCTGCATGCATGGTTGCACTGCCAGGCCCCACAGGGTGGTGCTCCCCCAAGGCCCTGCACATGGTGCGCCACCAGGCCCCGTGAGCAGAGGAGCCCCCAGGCCCCACCAAGATACGTAGGAAGATGATGACTTAACAGGAGAGTGACACAAGGGAGAGCCAAGACAAGATGTGCAGAAAAACCAGGAACTAAGGTGGTGCAGGGGGTAGGATGCCTCTCTCACACATCGGAGTTTCCAAGGATCAAATTCCAGTGAAGACAGGAGGAGAAGGATGAGAAGAGAGGACAGGAAACAGACAAAGAGAATTGCCCAGCAAATGGACACAAAACAGCAAAAATGGTGGTGGGGGAGGTAAAAATGGATAAAAGTAAATAAATAAATATAATAAAATAAAAATAAATATACCAAATAAAAATACAGTAATTTTTAAAAATAGCACTTTAGATCTTTTCTACCAAGCATCTCACAATTCCTCCAAAAAATACCCCTTACTCATTTATATAACTGTTCCATCATTTTGGTAATTGCAAAAACATGGCCTCACTCTCTGGTACCAAATTCTGTATTAGTCAGCCAAAGGGGTGCTCATGCAAAGTAACAGATATTTGTTGGATTCTATAAAGGGTATTTATTTGGGATAGAAGCTTACAGTTACCAGGCCATAAAGCATAAGTTACTTCCTTCACCAAAATCTGTTGCCATGTGTTGGAACAAGATGGCTGCCAATGTTCAGCCTTCTTCCTCTTAAGCCTCCATGGCCTCAGCTTTTTCCAATATCAGCTGTAGGCTGGGATAATTCTTGTAACTCTCCCAGGGCTCATTTCTCTCTGGGCTCAGCTGCTCTATTCTCTCCACAAGGTCAGCTGTAAACTATCAGGCAAAACGCTATTTCTCTTCCTGGGGCCTCTGCTGTATCTAATGAAGCCTTCTTTCTTTCCTCATTTAGTTGCTTCTCTGTGTATTTACTTTCTGGGCTCCATCGTTAAAAACTTCAAACTCTTCCTCTGCCATGTGGTTTTCTCTGTGAGTCCGCACCCACCAAGGGGGCAGGGACACAATATCCTACTGACATGGCCCAATCAAAGCTTTGATCATAATTTAGTCAAATTAAAGTGAAACCTCTGAATCCAATACAATTTAACATGCCCAAAGAAAAAGATCAGTTCAAAAATATAATCATGTATCTATTTTTGGAATTCATAAGCAATATCAAACTGCTACACTCCTGTTAAAATTTTTGGAATAGCTTGAGGAAAACTGGTTTTAGATTTTCTTTGAATGCTTGGTATAGTTTACCTGTGTAGCCATCTCTTTCTTGATTTTTCATTTTATGATGTTTTCAGTGACTGTCCCAAACTGTTTACATGTAATTGATTTGTTGAAGTCATCTTCTAGGGTCATTGTAGGTTGTCTGTGTGTTTCTAGGAGCATGCCCATTGTGTCTATGTGTTATAATTTGTTAGTATACAGTTTTTCTTTCTTCTGCTTAATCTGGGATTCATTTTCTCTTCTTTTTATAGTTTCTCCAGCAGTGCAGTTAGGTCTTGGAGTTTTACTTCTTTCTTATTTTTTTTTTTAATTTTAGCTTTATTTTTAAAGAAGCTTTAGATTACAGCAATGCTACATTAAAATTTTAGGGGATTCTAATTTATCACACACCTCCCTTTGTGCATTTTTCCCTTATAATATCTTACATTACTGTGGTACATTAGTTACAATTGATGAACAAATATTGAAGCATTGCCACTAACGATGGTCTATTGTTTACATTACAGTTTATATTTTGCACTGAGCAATTTTACAGGTTTTGAGAAAATGTATAATGACCTGTATCTGTCATTGCAATCTGATGCGGAACAATTCCAATGTCCTCAAAATGGCCTATATTCCACCAATTCTTCCCTCCTACTCCCTTTATAACCTCTGCTAATCACTATCTTTATATCAAGATATATAAGTAACAACTTTTTCTGTTACTATGAAGTCCTTGTCTGAATTCCCACCGTATGTTTATTCATTCCTCAATCCTGAGGATTTGGGGATGGCAATGCCCAATCTACATCAAACTGAGAGGGGGTTTAGATATTTCGGGATGGATGGAAGGAACTGTTTTACTTGCAGTTGTAGATGTACTTTGCCTTTTAGGGTGGGGATTGTCCATCATCATCATTTTGTTAAGTTGTCCTAGGTAAATCTCATGAACTGAAGAATAGGTGTTGGCTACAACTCTGCTGAGATTCATAGTTCAACCAACATATAAAAATACTGAATATTTAAGTCTGTGGAACATACATTTAAAGGGTAGAGTTCTAATTATAGGTTCAGATAAAGGGATAGAAGAATTGTGTGTGAGAAAAATATAAATGAGACTAACTCTGTTACAGTGGGAAATAGGTTATCATATATTCCAAACTAAGACCCCTTGATGAGGTACTGAAATCATTGGGTTGTGTGCCTTATCAATAGTTTCCAGAAATCTCTAGAGCCCTTGAGAGCACCCTTGTTTGAGGCTTTGTTTACAGTGGCAGTTAGTGAGATATGTCTGAAACATGCAAAAGCTTACTTCTGGAATGACCTCCCAAGTCACTTTGAAAACTCTTACAGTAAAAACTATTTTCTTTTGTATTTGATGTTTTGGCCATTAATATTTTGGTCATGTCTTTTTCAAAATACATCACTGGTTCGTTCTTGGTATTAATCAGTCAGTGCCTGGGAGGCTCATCCCTATGTTGTTGATTTTTTAACAAATAAATTTTAATGATACTTATTAATAAAGCATAAATCCACCCAAAGTGTACAATCAATGGTATTCAATATAATTCCATAGTTGTGCATTCATCACTTAAATCATTTTTAGAACATTTTCACTATTTCATTAATAATAATAAACAAAAACTAACCAACCAAACAAAACTCATCACTTCTAATTCTCTCTATGCTTCCCCTAGTATACATAGCTGCTATTCTGTTTCCTTCTTTCTAGTTTATTTGTATTTATATTTGGAGAAAAAATTCTTATATATGAAATATCACTGATATTCGTATTTAACTTGAGGTATCACTATGTTATATAGTCCCTTGTTACAATTTTAGCTTTCCTTCCAGTAACATAAATGACCCTGGCTTTCCCTTTCAAACACTATCATACCCATATAATAGCTCTGCTAGTCACAAACACCATGATGTGATTTCATCATTTCCATTCATTTCCAAAGATTTACAAACAACCTTTTAACCAATTCTGCATAAATTAAACATCAGCTTTCCAACCTCTAGCCTCATTCTATTTGTTAAAAATATGAAACACTTGACGAATTTGAGTGTCATCCTTGTGCAGGGGCCATGATAATCTTCTCTATACTGTTCCAATTTTAGTATATGTACTGCCAAAGAAAGCACAGTTACTCTTTCTTAGCTTTAATTTTTGAGAGAAATTAGGTTTATACCTATAATTCCATTGTCTGCAAAAGAATATTGTGTTTCAGAGGACCAAAGAATCAACAAACACGCTTTCCATATACGCAATATTTCTCTCTGCTCGTAGAGTGTTGCTTTGTTTGCATTGAATTCTTCATGCAATTGATTAATTGTAAATTGATTTCCTAAATATTTTGATGTTTCTCCACTCCTTGCCCCCAGATTAATTATCTGATTAAGGGTTTTTCCCACTAAAATTCATTGTCAGTTCCTTTTTCTCTTTTTTCTTTTCTTCCTATCATTGAATTATCTTAGAAAAGTCTTTCAATTTACAGCATTTTGGAACTTTGTAAGGCTGTGTCATGGTATAATATCTCTGTTGTTCAATTATGACTCTGGGTTTCACTAGTACCTTTTTAAAAATCACTTCCTTCATTCTGAGGAAAGAAAATATTTTGTTTTAGCTTAGTTTAGTTTTTTATAATTTTCTTCCCTTTCCTTTCTCTTTCCACTTTCTGGAATTGTATTTTTTGGGCTCTCTTCAATGATACTATTTTCCAAACTTTACTCTTCAATTTTTAAACCTCTAATATGTACCTAGCAATGTGCCCATCTTTTCTTCCAACATTTCTATGGAAAATTTTATTTCTGAGATTAAATTTTCACTATTGAGAATTTTTTCTAGTTTACTGACTTATATCCTTACTAATTCTCTTTAGTAAGAGAATTTTCTTTAGTGATGGTAGTTTTGGAAGAAGAATTGGGTGCAAGAAATGCAAACTCATATCCAGAGTATGTATTTAATCCAGTTAAAACAAATAACTGCCCCTTCCATGGTTGAAGTGGTCCAATTTAATCAACCTGTCACCAGGTAGCAGGCTGATCATATAAAGGAATAGTGCCATATTGGGGGCTGACTCTGGGCCTCTGCTGCTGGCAAACTGGGCAATCAGAAATGGATACAGCCAAGCCAACCTTGGTGAGGGGAAGTCCATGTTGCTGAGCCCATGCATAACCTCCTTCCCTACCTCCATGGCCACTTTGTTCATAAGCCCATTGGGCAATGCCAAGAGAGTCTGGAGAAAGAGGCTAAGCATTAGACACAGAATAGGTCCTCTTATACACTTTATTAAAATCTTCCTCTGCTGAAGTCACCATCTGGTGACCATTCATGAGGGACACAAATAGTTTCATATTTTTCATCCCCTCAGAAAAGTCTATCCACATGCATCTTCCCCAGACTTCTTTGTCATTAATTTTCCATTCATGTTCTTTCCAAGTACCTGACCATCCAGCCAAACCATTGGCAACAGCCCATGGATCAGAGTACAAATGAAACTCTGGCCATTTCTTCTTCCAAGCAAAATGAACAACAAGGTGCACTGCTCAAAGTTCTGCCCACTGGGAGGATTTACCCTACCACTGTCCTTCAGGGATGTCCCAGAAAAGGGCTGCAGGGCTGCAGCTCTCCATTTTTGGGTGGTACCTGCAGATTGTGCAGAATATCTCTAAACCAGGCCTGAGTTTTTGCTTCCTCAGCCAAATGATTGTAAGGGACTCCCCAAGAGGCCAAAGCTGTGGACTGGAAGAGAAGGTAACATAGCAGGGGTGGTGACCATGGTCATTTGGGCTACTTCCTCATGTAATTTACTTGCTCCAGATCAACAGCTGCTTACCAGGTACCAGAGGATATGTTGATTTGTTCAAGTCATGACACCACACCTGGGAGAGTAGCTGCAATTGGAGTCACCACCTGGTTAAGTTTATCATAATTTACTGTCATCCTCTAAGATCCTTCTGTTTTCTGCACAAGCCAAATACAAGGGTTGAATGGGGATGTGGTGGGAATCACCACCCAAGCATCCTTCAAATCCTTGATGGTGGCACTGATTGTTGCAATTCCTCCAGGTAATCTGGTATTGTTTTTGATTTACTATTGTTAGATAGGGGCAATTCTAGTGACTTTCACTTGGCCTTTCCAACCATAATAATCCTCACTTCAGAAATCAGGGATCCAATGTCGGGATTCTGCCACTTACTGAGTATACCTACTCAAATTATACATCCCGGAACGGGGGAAATAAGCACAGAATGGGTCCAGGAACCCACTGGACCCACTGTGTGATGGACCTGAGCTAAAACTCCATCAATCACTTGACCTCCATAAGCTCTTATGCTGACTTGTGGACCACAGGAATGTTTTGGGTCTCCTGGAATTAAGGTATCTTTTGAGCCAGTGTCTAATAACCCCAAAATACCTAGTCATTTCCCTTTATCCAATGCACAGTTACTCTGATAAAAGGCCACAGGTCTTCTTGGGGAATAGTGGGAGGAAGATTAACAGTATAAAATTTTGGGAGTTTAACAGGATCCTTCTCCAAGGAATAAAAGTCTAGGTTACCCCACCAGGCAAAGAACCATGGACAGATGAAGTGATTGCTGATCATAACAGGAACATGGAATGGGTAGCAGAAGAAGGTAGTAATAAATATGAACTTTGACCACATGACTGGTTACAGAAATGAAGACTGTAATGGTAATGGATCTTTCTTACTTATTCCTTAAGGAGTATGATTGTATATGTACAAAAAAATGAATTTCTTTGTTTTCTTCCCTACCCTTTTCCCTTATCATATGACAAGTTGTATTAGTTTCATGTCATAATATTTAAGGATGTCAAGTTTAAGAGTGAGTATTACCCAAAGAATTGCACCCTATTCTGTTGGGAATTAATGCATTTCCCTACAGGATGTGTACACAGGAAAGTTGAACATTGTTGTGTGGGAATATATAAATACATGTATGTCTGTTATTGTTTTTACTTAGAAAGTATGGCTTAAGGTAATGTGTATAGTTGCCAAGTTGACAAGGGGTGGAGTGTGATGGTTAGGCTAACATATCAACTCAGCCAAGTAATTGTGCCCAGTTATTTGGTCAAGCAAACACTGGGCTAATTACAATATAAGGACATTTATGGGCTTCAGTCATCATTGAATTTACTGCATAGCTGGCTGATTACATCTATGTAAACTAGGGAGATTGCCATCAGCAATTAGTGACACTTTATGCAATCAGTTGAATGCCTTAAAAGGGGAAGTGATTTCATTCAGAGAGAATTTCCCAGCTCAACTTTGGACAGTCAGTGTCTCCCAGAAACTCATCAAAGACCTTCAGTGGAATTTCATCAGAGCCCTTGGTTAGCAGCCTGCCTGTGGAACCTGGACTTGTGCATCCCCATGGTCATGTGAGAGAATTTTATAAAATCTTATACTATTTATGGGTATCTCCTGCTGATTCTGTTTCCCTAGAGAACCCTGACTAATACAGAATGATTCTCCTTTTTTGCCCTCTCATAGCTTTTTCTATGTCTTTTTTTTTCTTCTATTATCTGCAATGCTTGTTTCCTCTTAGTTTCTTTTTTCTCTATCAACATAAGTTTTCTTTTTTTCTCTGTCTTTAAATGAGAGACTTTCCATAAGCACCTGATGACCCTAAGTTATATATGGTCATAATTAAGAGGAAGAAGTTTTATGGAAGTACAATGGGCATGGACAGCTCAACTTCATTTATCAAGAATGTGGGGAATAAAGGCAGCTTATATACCAATGACTTCAAGGAGTCATTTCCTCCAGAAGTGAATCACCCCTGATTCTCCCAGTGGAGTGTTAGTTTAGCCACCAGCATTCTGCAAAATATCTTAGAGGAAATTAAGAGATTCACATTATTTAATATCTGAATACTCTTTTAAATATATATCTCTCATCTCATCCTTCCTCTTTACAGTGACTTTTTCTCGAAGCTGATGCTTCTCTGCTTTACCCTCTGTAGCCTCTACTGTTCACTATTTCTGTTAGGAGAATAGTTGTTTCTTATTCTTGAGGTGGAGAGCAACTATCGAGTTTTATCCCCATTTTAGCAAACTCTCTTAATATACAAACTTCCTGAAATTTCTCCTCTGTAGTGGCTTCTTTCCCCTTTTCTTTGCCCTTGCAAGTGTAAATTCTCAATTAATTTCACACTCATTTGATTGTTTTAGGGGAAGAAGTATAGATAAAGGTCTGTTTTAAATGTTATTATAACCAGAAATATATTTCACTTAATTTCATTGATATTTTTCTTGTCTAATGCACACAAATATTTAATATTATAATAAAATATAATACATATTTGCCCATCTAGACTTTACAATATAAATAGTATCATAGTGACATAATAGCTCTCCAAGCACTCACATTATTTTTTAATAATATGCATGAATAAAATATAGGAGACAATTCTTTTTGAGCAGTGAATTTGAGAGGGAGTGCATATACTGTGAATCCTGAATAAAAATGATGGAAAAATATGCAACTTTTTGGATTTTGAAAATAATGATAAAATTGTTGCCTTATTTTGAATATTTCAGAACAAAGGCCAACATTCCAGTACTTACAGCAGTCTCCCCTTCCCAAATTCAGGATGAGAGATATTAATATCATATGATTGAATTAAAAACCCAAAGCATGAAAATGGATGAAAGGATTTCCACATTATTCAAAGTAACAGTGTCTAAGAATGATAGAAAAGGAGTAAAATTAAACAAATTTTAAAATGCAAACTAGACCTGAAAAAAATAAAGAAATACAATAGATAAAATAGCAAATAAAACAGAATAGGTAAATACTATAGATTCAGCAGTATTATTTATTCTTCATAATTTATATAAACTTAAAATTTCCCAATTACAACCTTATAACTATAATTACATTTTCATCTCTATATATGACTATGTCTGGATCTATATTCTCATATTCAATACACATATTCAAGACTGAAAGAGAAACAATATGGAGACTGCCCAGGTAATCTTGAGAGCAGTTGTTTGAAAAATATCATAGTCCACTTGAGGAAACTCATTCTTAAAGGGCTGTGAATTGGCTTCTTAATTCTAAAAGAATCATTATCTTTCTGGCTCATCCACAAAAGGAAAGGGTTGCAGATTTTGAGGGAAAAGAAGCAAGGTAAAACCTTTTTCTCACCTTGCATTGGCAAAATGAACTCTTCAGCATTTTTTTTCACTGTTGAGTGACAATCGTCTTACCAATAAGTATAAATGTCCCTTACATCATTACGAAAATATTGTTATGAGATAACAAGCCATATATCAATGTTGCATAGACTTTATCTGTCTATGCACTTCAGTGTTGATAATTTGAAAAGTGTAGGTGATTTATTTTCTAGAATATCCATCAATTTAGAGTGGGAGTGGAGGAAATATTTTAAAGAAAAAGAGAAAGAGAACATTTGATAGAGCTAGAGAGTGCTAAGTAGAAGCTTTGTTTGGCAAAAGCTGTGAGCTTCAGTTAGAAAACACAATCAGCCTCAGAGACTTCCACAACAAGGGAGCTGGGAAATAAACACCACTAATAGCACTAAATTCCTTCTATCTGATCTCCTGAAAGTTCCCTTCTTAGCCAAATCAAACTATATGCCAAGAACAGTGAACTCTTTGATGAAGTCCAAGATGTACAGACTCCAGCAAACAAATAAGATGGAGGAAAGTAAAGGGAGGATATAGAGGTGTAAACAAAAGATATATTGGAAAACATTTTTAGATTTATTTTTATATATCTGGTTTGGGATAAATGGATCTTTCTGAAAATATGGAGTCACATCTTTTTATAATTTTAAGGAAATGTCACTCAATAGCAATAAAATATTATCTCTTTAATTTTTATCTCTTCTTTTCTACCTTATTCTCTATATACAGTAACTTGCTGCATGTATCTTGTTGAAGTTTGTGTGTGTGTGTGTGTGTTGGTGTGTGTGTGTCTATGTGTGCATAAAATTTCATTTGTTTTTCTGTGAAATGTTCAGGGTAATTTTTCATGTCTGTGTTCATATTCATTACCTATTTTAGTTTGTTACTTACACTGAAATTTAATCTATGGTTTAAGCAATAATCTGCTTCAACTTATAAAAGAAACATTTATTTCTTTATAAAATCTATTTGATCAATTATCATCTTAACATTTCCCCCTTAATCTTCTTTTTCATTTTCTCAATGAATTTGGAAACATTAGGGACATTTTCCTATAGGTTCTGATTACAATAATTGCAATTTAAAGAAATCTTGCTTATTGAGAAATCTATTATTTTTATAATTATAAAAAAATATTGGGACAACATTAACAGCTATAATTAAAACTATTGTGGATTGGAGTTTTGTATTCCAGAAAATTATGGTTTTAAATTAAATTCATCCCTATAGGTTTGAGCCAATTATAAGTAAGGTGTTTTGATGAAGTTACTTTGGGGAGTCCAAGATCAAGGATCTTTTCAGTGAGACATAGAATTCCAGTACTCAGGAAGAAAGCATTGTGTTGATAACACCTTTATTTGGAATTCTTCCAACCTGAAAACTGTAAATGAATACAGTCCCATTGTTTAATTCAACCCATCATATGCAATTCGTTGAGCAGCAAAGCAAACTATAAAACAACCAAAATTACTTATGATCCATTATATAAAGAGACAGACATATAAAATAATTAAATAAATAAGAAAAGATAATATGAGAAATCAGCATAATCATATGTAACTGTGATCAAATAAATTTGAAACAATAAAACTTTGAGATACAATATTTTATTAATTTACTAAAATGTTTTAAAAATGTCATTATTTAGACAAATTTGACATAAATTTTAATTCAGAATATCATCTCAATAACTGTTTAAACTATGGTTTAATTCATTTTTTATTCCATGTGTTTGACACATTCATGTTACTGCTCAGGCCTTTGGTAGGTAGTGAATTATAACAGGGAAATGTATTGACATTTGTATTAGTCTGGCAAAAGGATGCCGATGAAAAAGTACCTGAAATCTCTTGGCTTTTTTAAAGGGTGTTTATTTGGGGTAAAAGCTTACAGTTACAAGGTCATAAAGAGTCCAACTCAAGGTTGCTTTCTCAACAAAGTCATTTGCTACATCAAGCAAGATGGTCACTGACCTCTGTCTGGTCTCTCCTTTCCCTCTGGGCTTCCAGTCTTTTCCCCTGGTTAGGGTTCATCTTTCAGGGCTCCCTATATCAGTCTCAGATTTCTTCCCAAGATCAGCTGTAAGTAATCAGGCAAATGATTCATTTCTTCCCGGGGCTCTAGCTGTTTGAGTCTTCTTTTTGTCATATGGCAGGATGAAAAATGACAAAGTTCTCTCCTCTTCCTGCGTCTTCTCCAGTGCATGTCCATTTATTTGGTCCCAACAAGGTGGTGGAGAATTAGCCTGAGTCACATCTTACTGAAGAGCTTGAATCAAAGTCCTAATCTTAACAGATAATTTAATCAAAGACCTCTCAGCTGAATTTAATGCAATCAAAGGGTATCACACCCAGAAGAAGAGGTTAGTTTAAAGACATAATCTTTTTTGGGGGAGATTCACAAAAATACTATGAAACTGTCATGAAATTTATAAATATAAATGATATTGAGGCAGAAAAAATAATATTTTCAATAATTTAAAAGAAAATTGTAACATATGGTAAGATGACAGCACTTCAAGATACTTAGATTACATAGATGTTAAATAAAACAATATAGGGGATTCCCATATGCCCTGCTACCCACACTTCTCATATTTTCCCACTTTAACATCATCTCCCATTAGAGTGGTACATTCATTGCAATTGATGAACAAATATTGGGGCATTGTCAATAAGCCTGTATTATATTTAACAACAAAGTTTATTTTCTCTCCCACACAATTTTATAAGTCATGGCAAGATATATAATGGCCTGTATCTGTCATTGTAATGTCATTTGGGATGATTCCCAAGTCCCAGAAATGCCCCATATTACACTTGATGTTTCCCTCTCCCTGCCCTCAGGTCATGCAGCAGCCACAGCATCCACATCAATGATATATTTCCTTCCATTGGTAAAATCATAATAAGTTTATAGTAGAATATCAGTTGTCCATTCTAATCCATAATTCTTTCCCCTATCCTGAGTATTCAGGGATGGTGATGCCCACTCCACCTTTAATTGAGAGGGGGCTTTAATCTCACAGGACTAATGGATGAGTATCTCTTTCTTGAAGTTGCAGAGGCTCTCATTTCCTTGATATGATGGTTGTCCATCATCTACTAATTGTTAATTGTCCTGCATGAGATCAATGAACTGGAGAGTAGGTGGTGCAATGTAGTTGAGATTACTGGCCCAGCTGGCACATGGACAGCCCAAAGATTTAAGCCTCTTGGAATTACATTTGCCAACTTTAAACTAACTATAGGTTAAAATTGGACAGGGAGCAGAGCCATGTGTAGGGAGACACAAACCAAGTGCAATCTCTGTCATGTTGGGGAGCATAAATTTCAAAGTATGGCCCAATGACAAGGCACCAATTTCTTGAGCTAACTGCCCTGACTGTAGTGTTGGGACATCTCCAGAGCCCTCAGGAGACCCACTATTTGGGGTAGTATCTACATAGGCTGTCAATGAGATCTTGCTGAGATGTGCATAAGCTTAACCTCTGGAATGACCTCCCAACACAGTTTGAAGTCTCTTAGACATGTAAACTCATTTGTCTTTACCCTTTCCCCCTTTTGGTCAAGGTCTTCTTCCAGTTGCACTGCTAGTTGGTGCTTGGCAATAATTCCTCAGTACCAGGGAGGCTCATCCCTGGGAGTCATATCTTATGCTGGAGAGAAGTTACTGCATTTATATGCTGAGTTCAGCTTAGAGAGAGGCCACATTTGAGCAAAAAGGAGGCTGTATTAATCAGGGTTCTCCAGGGAAACAGAATCAACAGGAGATATCTGGCAATAACATGAGAATTTAAAAAAGTTTCTCACGCAACCGTGGGGATGCACAAGTCCAGGTTCTGCAGGCAAGCTACAAACCAGGGGCTCTGATGAAAGTCTAATGAAAGGTCCATGATGAGTTTCTGAGAGAAGTTGGCTGTCCAACGATGAGCTGGGAAATTCTCTCTAAATGTTGAAATCACTTCTTTTTTTAAGACATTCAATTGATTGGATAAAAGCCTCCCCCATTGATGATGCAATCTCCCTGATTGATGCAGGTGTAATCAGCCATCCACACAGTAAACTCACTGGTGATCAAAGTCCACAAATGCTCTTGTATTACAATTAGCCCAGTGCTTGCTGGACCAAACACCTGGACACAATTACCTGGTTGAGTTGACAGATTAGCCTAACCATCACAGTCCACCCCTTGTCAACCTGGCAGTCATACACATTACCCTAAACCATACTTAGTCTCTAAGTAAAAACAATAACAAACAAGCATATTTCTGCCTAACAATGTTCAACTCCCCTGTGTACAACTGTAAATACATTAATTCCCCACAGAATAGGGTGCAAGTCCTGGGGTAATATTCACTCTTAAACTTGACATCCTTAAATATTATGACATGGAATTAATACAACTTTTCATATGATAGGGGAAAAGGTTGGGGAAGAAAACAAGAAATATGTTTTGTGTACATATGCAATCATACTCATAATGAAAGAAGGCAGAAGGATTCATGAGTATTACAGTCCTCGTTTCTGAAACTGGTCACATGGCAGAAGTTCATATTTATCACTACCTTCTTCCACTACCCATTCCATGTTCCAGTTACCTTCAGCAAGCACTTCAGCTGGCCGTGGTTCTTTGTCTGGTGGGGTGACCCAAACTTTCATTCCCAAATATTCTGGGCCATTGTTAGTCCCCTTAAATTGGTTTGTTGCAATTTTCCATTGACTTTAATCACAGGGCATGGCAATACTAGGAGATGCCCTAGAGGATCTCATGCATTCCAGGCAAACTCTTCCTTACCCCCATTATGAAGATAAAGTCCTATTTCCACTTGATAGTCAGGATCAATCACCCCAGCCAGTACAGTAATTCCCTTCTTTGCCTGTTGATTCACAGATAAGAGGAGCCCAACGTGGCCAAGTGGCAGTGTTAACTTCCAGTTCAATGGAATCATTGTTATGTTCCCTGGTGGCAGCACTTGTCCTTTTGGGACTAAAACCTGTAGAACAGCAGAGCTTAAGGTTGCAGGGACAGGAAGCAAAAATTTTCCTAGGAGGTCACTATGGGTAATAGTGAATGGTGCCACTCCCATTTCCACCTCTTGATTCCTGGACCCATGAATCCTGGTTATGGGAGAAACAGCACCATAGAGGGGATGCTGATTCAGAGCATACACAGCCTCCTGTAGAACATTGCCCCAGCCCTGCAAGGTATTGCCACCCAGTTGGCACTGTAATTGAGTCTTCAAAAGGCCATTCCACCTTTCTATTAATCCAGCTGCTTCAGGGTGATGGGGAAAATGGTAAAACCAGTGAATTCCATGGGCATGTGCCCATTCCCGCACCTCATTTGCTGTGAAATGGGTTCCTTGATAAGAAGCAATTCTGTATGGAATGCCATGGTGGTAGATAAGACATTCAGTAAGTCCATGGGTGGTAATTTTGGAAGAAGCGCTGTGTGCCGAAAATGCAAACCCATGTCCAGAGTCTGTGTCTATTTCAGTTAAAACAAATCACTGCCCTTTCCATGGTGGAAGTGGCTCAATGTAGTCAACCTACCACCAGGTAGCAGGCTGGTCACCTCGAGGAATGGTGCCATATCAGGGGCTGAGTGTGGGTCTCTGATGCTGGAAGATTGGGCATTCAGCAGTGGCTGCAGCCAAGACAAACTTGGTGAGGGGAAGTCCATGTTGCTGAGCCCATGCATAATCTCCATCCTTACCTCCATGGCCACTTTGTTCATGGGCCCATTGGGCAATGACAGGAGTGGCTGGGGAAAGAGGCTGAGCATTAGCCACAGAGCGGGTCATCTTATCCACTTGATTATTAAACTCTTCTTCTGCTGAAGTCACCCTCTGGTGAGCATTCACATGGGACACAAATATGGTCATGATTTTTGTGCACTCAAAAAGATCTATTCACATAGCTCTTTTCCAGACCTCCTTTTCATCAATTTTCCATTCATGTTCCTTCCAAGTCCCTGACCATCCAGCCAAACCATTGCCAACAACTCATGAATCAGTGTACAAATACACCTCTGGCCATTTCTTCTTCCAAGAAAAATGTACAACTACATGCACTGCTCAAAGCTCTGCCCACTGGGAGGATTTGCCCTCAAAGCTATCCCTCAAGGATGTCCCAAAAAGTGGCTGCAGTGCTGCAGCTGTCCCCTTTTGGGTGGTACTTGCATATCATGCAGAACTATCTGCAAACAAGGCCCAAGATTTCTCCTCAGTCAACTGATTGTAAGGGACTCCCCAAGAGACCAAAGCTGTGAGTAGGGAAAGAGAAGGTAACATGGCAGGGGTGGTGACCATGGACATTTGGACTACTTCCTCATGTAACTTACTTGTGCCTTCAGGACCTCCTCAAGCCCTATCTCGTATATACCACTTCCACTTTAATATGGAGTCCTGCTGTGCATGCCCAATTTTATGGTTTGGTGCATCAGACAACACCCAGCTCATGATAGGCAACTCAGGTCTCATGGTAACTTGATAGCCCATGGTTAAGTGTTCAGTCTCTACTAAGGCCCAGTAGCAAGCCAAAAGCTGCTTCTTAAAAGGGGCATAGTTATCTGGTGAGGATGGCAGGGCTTTGCTTCAAAATCCTAAGGGTCTGCATTGTGATTCCCCTTTAGGGACCTGCCAAAGTTTCCAGACAGCATCTCTATTTGCCACTGAAACTTACAGCACCATTGGATTTTCTGGATCATATGGTCCAAGTGGTAGCGCAGCTTGCGCAGCAGCCTGGACCTGTCACAGGGCTTTCTCTTGTTCCGGTCCTCAATCAAAACTAGCAGATTTTCTGGTCACTCGGGAAATGGGCTGGAGTAGCACATCCAAATGAGGAATGTGTTGTCTCCAAAATCCAAAGAGACCACCTAAGTGTTGTGCAACTTTTTTGGTCATAGGAGGGGTCAGGTGCAACAGCTTATCCTTTAATTTAGCAGGGATATTTTGACAGGCCCCACATCACTGGACACCTAGAAATTTCCCTGAGGTGGAAGGACCCATATTTTTGTTGGATTTATCTCCCATCCTCTCTCACACAAATGCTTTACCAAGAAATCTAGAGTTTTTGCTCAGTAGGTCCTATCAACATATTATCATCAATATAATGGACCAGTGTGATGTCTTGTGTGAGGGAGAGACAATCAAGGTCCCTGCAGACAATATTATGACATAGGGCTGGAGAGTTGATATACCCCTGAGGCAGTACAGTGAAGGTATACTGCTGGCCTTGCCAGCTGAAAGCAAACTGTTTCTGGTGGTCCTTACTAATGGCAATTGAGAAAAAAGCATTTGCCAGATCAACAGCTGCATACCAGGTACAAGGGGAAGTGCTGATTTGCTCAAGTAATGATACCATATCTGAGACAGCAGCTGCAATTGGATCACCACCTGGTTAAGTTTACGATAATATACTATCATCCTCCAAGATCCATTTGTTTTCTGCACAGGCCAAATAGGAGAGTTGAATCGGGATGTGGTGGGAATCACCACCCATGCGTCCTTCAAATCCTTGATGGTGGCACTAATCTCTGCAATACCTCTAGGAATCTGGTATTACCTTTGATTTGCTATTTTGCTAGGCAGGGGCAGTTCTAGAGGCTTCCACTTGGCCTTTCCAACCATAATAGCCTTCACTTCATAAGTCAGGGATCCAATGAGGGGAATCTGCCAGTTACTGAGTATGTCTATTCCAATTATTCTTTCTGGAGCTGGGGAAATAACCACAAAATGGGTCCAGGGACCCTCTGGACCCACTGTGAGATGGACCTGAGCTAAAACTCCATCAGTCACCTGACCTCCATAAGCCCCTACTCTGACTGGTGGACCACAGTGATGTTTTGGGTCTCCTGGAATTAATGTCACTTCTGAGCGAGTGTCTAATAATCCCCAAAATATGTCATCAATTCATTTTCCCCAATGCACATTTATACTGGCAAAAGTTCATAGGTCTCCCTGGGGAAAGGTGGGAGAAAGATTAACATTATAAATTTTTTGGTAGTGTAACAGGTTCCTCCCCCAAGGGGACCTGGCCTTCTCCTCATTCAAGGGGCTCTGGGTCTGTAAACTGTCTCAAGACTAGGAATTGATTAAGGGGCAATGATTCTCTGCATCTGTAATTTGAGTTAGGATTTCTTTCACTCGACCTAGAACTCTTCTGCTTATACAGATCGAGAAGAAATTTAGTAGACTGCCTTTGTATTTCACTTCTATGTACCCCATGATCTATTAGCCAATGCCATAACTCCATGGGACTCAGACTATTCTGTGTGCTGTTTTGAATCTGTCTTTCATTGCGGTAGCCAAGCCCACTTTGCCTTTGGCAATTAATTGCCAATACTTGACTTTTACTGGACTGAGATCTGATCATCCCCATAATTGTTAAGAATTCTAATTCCATTACAGGCCCCCCTACAGTAATATCTGGACTGCAGAGAAGAGCAGCCACAGAGCTCTTCAAAGAAGATGGAGACAGTCTTAGAAATTTATTCCTCACAGTCTTGGTTAAAGGTGTGACCTCTGGACATTCCTGGGGTGCGTGGGCAGGTCTCAAATGGTAAATCCACTCTAGCATTCCAAGCTCTCTAAGCCTTTGAATCCCCTGGTCTACTGTATACCAGGGCAAACTGGGCATCTCAGCATCAGACTTGCTAGGCCATTGTTTGGTCCTTGCTTCAGTCAACCACCCAAACAAGCTGTTAGAGCCCTTTCTAACCCCTCAAGCTACAGCACTGAATCCAGAATTTTTGCTTAGTGGGCCCATATCAATAAATTCAGCCTGATCTAACTTTATATTACTTCCACCATTATCCCATATCCTTAATATCCATTCCCACACATCTTCCCCTGATTTATGTCTATATAAGTTGGTAAACTCATTTAGTTCTTTCAGAGTATAGAATACTTCCTCATGGGCCACACTTTGTATTGCACCTTTGGGGGCTTGTTGTGATTTTAATCTAGTAATGGGTCTCAAAGACAAGAGGGGTGGGGGTTGTGGGTAAGGAGAAGGATTAGAGATGTCTTGCAGGCTACTGACCTCAGGTCATTCCTTTGCATTTTCTTCTGGTGAGACAGGATTAATTTCTTCAGGCAGGGGTTGGAAGACAGATTCCTCAGGGCATACTGGAAGTTGGGCAGTGCATGCTGGAATTTGGCTGGTACCTGCCTCAGTGCTGGGAGGATGTCCAGACTCCCTGAGGCAGGCCAGAGGCTAGGCATTGCAGGCTTCCATTTGGCTGGTACCCACCTCAGGGATGGAAGGAAGTCCAGACTCCCTGGGGCAGGCTGGAGTCTAGATGATACAAGGTTGACAAGGTGTGGTCTCCACAGGGCAGGCCATTGCAGGTTTACCTGGTAAAGTCTCAGCAGAATTTAGGGTTCCAATGACCCCGCCAATATTATCATCATCCCATATGCCTCCATCCCAATCCTCGGGGTTCCATTCCTTTCCAATCAATGCCTTCATTTTAATTGCAGAAGCCCTGTGAGGTTGAGATTTTAGTTTCCTCTGTAATTCTGCTACTCGTGCAATGAGAGTCTGGGTTTGATTCTCAGATATCTCAACTCTGTGGCTACAGGAGACTACCTTTTTTTTCAAGCACACATAGAAACTTTCATATCATTCATGCGGCATTTAAGTTTCAAATTTGAAGACTTTAGCTCATCTCTTTCTTTTGTAACTGTACCGAGAGTCTCTAGGAGGAACCGGCCAACATCATTATACCTATTGACTCCACAAAATTCTGTTAAGGTGTTGAAAGCACTCTCACCCAGATCCTTGCTTCTTATAAGCATGGAAGTAGGGGAATCCAGTGATGTTATTTTGTGTATCTCTATTTCTGGTTCATGTCATGGACTGTTAGCAACCTCTTCCTTATTGGAAAGGGAGTCATTAGTATCCCTGAATAAAATTAGAGTAGAAAGCCAATTACAAAACTCCCAGAACCACTTCAGATATCCCATGTTTAAGACTCTGTTCCTCAAGAACCACTCCCGGTACCAAGCTGTATTAGTCAGGGTTTTCTCAGGCCCTCTGCCAGGGTACCAAATTTCTTTCACCTAGAGAGTATGGTGGAAATGACTGTTTGCCTCAAGATAGCACAGCTGGTATTGCTGTTCTCCCCTGAATCTCTAGATCAGTCTTGTGTACAATTCCAGGCTCACCTATTATAGGATGAAGACACGTGGAGAAAATTTCACTGTTACATTAATGAATACCCTAGACCAGCCTATAGCCCCTTAATCCCCAATGTGTGAGGAATCCCAGCCAAGAACATCAGAGATAAAGGGCGGGGGGGTTTCTGAGTGTGTACAAAAGGACAGCTGCAACACCATTAAGCTTTGTAATAAGGAATTCAGGGTACTCATTGTCCAGGACCCCATAATCATCAGGACACAGAGCCAGAGTTTCATGGTGACCATGTACTGCAGGGTGTGACAGATGGCCACAAAGTGGTCATAAGCCATCATGGCTAGGAGAGGTTTGTCCAACCCTACAAAAAGCATACATTTGGGTCAGGCAGCCTGTATAAGTTATGACTCTTCTCTGCATCTGTATATGCACCAGCTTCTTTGGGACAGTAGTGGGTGTGAAACAGCTGTCACAAAATGACAGGTTGGAAAGGAAGAACTAATGGGCATGAGGAAGTTGGAATCAGTGATGGTGGCCAAGATGATATGTAGGTTCCCTTTGAATGTGACTAGATACATGGACAAGAACAGCCCAAAGATGGAGGGCTGCAATTCTGGTTCCTCTGAAAATCTCACGAGAAGAAATTCTGAAATTTGTGTATTATACCCTGATTCCCCATGTTTGATATTAACACAAAGAATTATAAAACAATAACATGTCTAGTTTTCAATCAGTCATTACTAAACTCTCTGTAGTTTACATTTTTCACTCAAGACCATATTTTATTTATGGAACAGTTCCCCATTTGGTGAACTCCTTGGCCAGCCTTGATTAGTAATTCACACCCCACTTTCAGAATATTAATCAAATTGTCAAGTAGTCTAAGGTTTTTAAGAGAAATTCATTCATTTATTTGAGGAATGATTATTCAATGCTGTCTTTGTGCCAGACACTGCCTAGGCTATGGTCATAGAGTGGGAAACAAGAATTCTTACATTCTGTTGATGGAGAAAGAATATAAGCAAATAAAAGAATCATATGTCAGATAGTGGCAACTGCTAAGAGGGAAAGAGATGAGGAAAAAGGAGTTAGTCAATCGGGCATGCAATGTTCTCTTGGGGTATTCAAGTGAAACCAGCAAATAAGATGACATTTGAAGAAGACCTCAAGGAAGAGAAGTTTGGAGCCACAAGGAAACAGGGACAGTTTGACCAGGAGAAGAAAGCCAAGGTCAAAGACCCCAAAGAAAGGGCTTGTTTCAGGATTCAAGGACAACAAGGCCAACTGTGTGGTAGTGGAATGAGGAAAAGGAAGAGGAAGAGTGGTCAGAGATGATGAAGGATGAATTGGCCTCCTTGATTCTAAATCTTCAAGACTCCGGAAGTTCCTTATGCACATGATGTAACCCTTGCACTTTATTAATTTCTTTGCAATGCTTTCCAAAAAATAGCCCACTCCTATTTCCCTCTATAGAATTGCATCTAGACTATGTATTAGAGGACACACTTAATGGAATTTTTGAGCTCATTTGCCCTGATCTTTGATGCTATTGCCCACTAAACAAAAACACACACAGGTACCCAAGAAAACACAAAGCATTTAGTGGCCTCCTGGGCCAAATTCATTCTGTGCTCTTCTCATTCCCAGCAACACAGATTTGTCTAGGAGTGGATATAATGCACACTGACATCAGATTGTCTTTTCACAAAATAATTAAAAATGATAACAACAAATTCCAACTGTCATACCTCCCATGCAAATGGGGACTAGGGTATTGATTTTGTTGTGGCCTTTTTATACCATGTGTTTTAAAAAAATAAAATCTTCTCAATAACCATAGAGAGAGAAAAAACAATGAAATCGATATGAGGATTGTGATGGTTAGGCTAATGTGTCAACTTGGCCAGCTAATTGTGTCCAGGTGTTGGGTCCAGCAAACACTGGGCTAATTTTAATACAAGAGCATTTATGGATTTTGATCACCAGTGAGTTTACTACATGGATGGCTGAATACATCTGCATCAATCAGGGAGATTGCATCATCAATGGGTGACAATTTTATCCAATCAATTGAATGCCTTAAAAGGGGAAGTGATTTCAATATTCAGAGAAAATTTCCCAGCTCATTGTTGGACAGCCAACTTCTCCCAGAAACTCATCAAGGTCCTTTCATTGGACTTTCATTGGAGACCCTGGTTTGCAGCCTGCCTGCAGAACCTGGACTTGTGCATCCCCATGGTCATGTGAGCAACTCTTTTAAACTCTTATATTATTGACAAATATCTCCTGTTGATTCTGTTTCCCGAGAGAACCCTGACTAATACAGCTTGGTACTGGGAGTGGTGCTTGAGAAACACAGTCTTAAGCATGGGATGTCTGAGGTGGTTCGCAGAGTTTTGTAATTGGCTCTCTACTCTAATTGGGCTCCGGGGTACTAATGACTCCCTTTCCAATAATGGAGAGGTTGCTAACATCACCAATCAGAGGAGGGGCTTATGGAGGTCAGGTGATTGATGGAGATTTAGCTCAGGTCCATCTCACAGTGGATCCAGTGGGTCCCCGGAACCATTCTGTGGTTATTTCCCAGTTCCAGAATGCATAATTGGAATAGACATCCTCAGTAACTGGCAGAAACCCCACATTGGATCCCTGACTTGTGGAGTGAGGACTATTATGTTTGGAAAGGCCAAGTGGAAGCCTCTAGAACTGCCCCTGCCTAGCAAAATAGTAAATCAAAGACAATAACGGATTCCTGCAGGTAAAAACGCAATTTTTCTTTCAGTCAGTGCACAGCGGACCAAGGAACTCTTGAGAACAGTTTTAAAGAAAAAGAAAACAGGAAGGTCAGTTACATCCTTGGATTCATCAGGGTTATGGGGAATCAGCAGTCAAACTTTGAAGAGTACTCTAGAGTGTTAAAAACTTTATTAAAAAGTACTGGTGTAACTATTAAATCCTCAGCTTTTGATGAACCTTTTTCTCTTTTACAGAAATATTGTTATTGGTTTCAGCTGCAACGGTGGGATATTTTAAACCTGAAACAATGGAAGTTAGTAATGAAAGCTTTAAAAAAGGCTTATCAAAAGGGGAAAGATAATTCCCATACATTTATGGTATTTGTGTAGTCTTATTTCTGTTGCTCTTGAATCATTACAATCAGATGAAAATGAAGATATTAAACAGGATACTGCTATCGCTGGACTGATAGCAGAACAAGCTAATGTTGACTTTAATGAAAATATATATGAAAAAATTCATGAACAGCCAAAAACAGATAAGTTCATGTCTAATAAAAGGGAAGGAAAGAAAAAGGGAGTTTATGGAACTTTTCCAGTGGTCGTTATGCCATCCAGTCCCAAAAATTGCCAAGCCAAAACTAGTGTGAGAGCTCCATCTAGCAGCAATAATATATCAATACCAACTCGTGTGTGTCTGATATGCCAGAAAGGATTACACTAGGCCAAAGAATGTCATTCTAGATATCATAAGAATGACAGCCTCGTTAATAAGTACGGAAACTTATGGGGATGAGACTTTTTATACCAGTGGGGAGCTTACTTGAATATTCATCACGTTTCTGACACAGTTAAATCTCTTATTATTCTGGCTCTTAAGCCTCTTCAAACAGAATCTAGTAAGACCAAAAGATGTAAAAACCAGCCCTCTGCAACAGCACCTCCTGTTTGAAATTCACAGCGGATTAATATTAATTCCACCCCCACAGCTTTCAAATTCCCCGCAAACTTATGCACTTCCACTTAAGGAAGTGCCGGCCTGGACTTTGCCACTACCAAAAATTAATACTTAAGAAACAAAACAATCTCTGTCTAGCCAATTCAGGAGCAAAAGGGACTATTCCAAAAATTTAGTAAGATTAATATTAGAAGGATCTAGCATTAGTTGCAGGGGGATCACTATTCTGCCAAAGAGTTAACTAAAATAAGGAAAACATTCCAGCAGTTTTGTAAACCTCCTACTGCTTAATAATGATAAGGCTGTGGGCTGATAGAGGCTAATAAAATTAAGCCATTGGAAAAGTAAGAAAACTTAGCAATACAGTTTCCAGAAAAATTCTCAAAGCAGGAAAATCAAAGATGTATGTTTCTATTGACATGTTGCAACTTGTTTTGTGTTTGTCTGTTTGTTCAGTGTCAGTGTATATTTTGATACCTCCAGAAGGTAATATTAAATTGATAAATGAAATTATTAAAATGGACAGAAATTAAATAAGTGTTTATATTAATAAATAAATATGGGTATTAATTTAAAACAATAAAAATAGTTATGATCAAATTAAACCATTATTCTAACAAGTTTGTTTAATGTTGATGGTAATTGTATATTGTCAGAAGTTTGCTTGAAAACAGTTTCCAAAATCATTATGGTAACTTAAGTATGGAAGGTATATAGAATGTGATTTTATTATTAAAGAAAAGAAAGTAATTTTATCCTAAGACAAAATGACTAGTTATTAAAACAAAGTTAAAGTTTTATTTTTTCTCAAAATTTCTCAAGTCATTAATCTGTTTTAGTAAAAGTTTACACAAAGTTTTTCCCTGAATAATCAGTATGAAAAAAAGAAAGTCTG
>JAQZBX010038473.1:0-23398 GCA_029593785.1 Cabassous unicinctus | reverse complement strand
AAAAAAAAAAAGAGAGCTTTCGCTCGCCAGTTATTGTACCTGCTGTCTCTCTCTGGGATTTCCTTAATAGCAATTCTGACCTGGTTGCTCAGGTCTCGGCCTGCGTAGACGACCCCATAGGTGCCTTTTCCTAAAACGACTCTGTCACCATTTTCGTCATATTCATAGTCATACTACAAAAGGAAAAACAGGGAGAGAAGATTGAAGCATTAGTTGCATTCTACATTTTAAACATCAACATTCTCAAAGAGCATTCTTCCTTTATTTATCAAATGGCTTTAAAAAAGTAAAACAGTAAGATGACATTCTAAGAAGCAGCTTCAAGAACTAAAACACAGATACTTTCGACGTGAAGCAGAGAGTGCATACATGTTTTTAAAACGTCTCCAAAAGCCCACGTTGATTCTTTCACTCAATAAAACCTATTTTTCATTGATTCTGGATTCGAGCGTGATTGGCATCAACATTTCTCACATCTAACTGATCTTTCTTTCATTTCTCTGCTTTTGGTGCCAGCAAAGGATTTCACACCTTGCTAGGAAAATAAATCCACTGAAAGACTTTGGGTAAGAAGAGAATTTTGACATCTTTCAGTTGATTATGATAAAGTAAGGATTCTTTTTACTTCACAATTCCCTAAACCAGAAACATTTAAAAAGTGAAAAATAGAGGGGAAAAAAAATCTCTGATGTAAAAGGGAAATATCTGCAGCCTTAAACCCCAGATTGTTAAGCGTGTCAGCCAAACATGGAAAAGCGGATCAAAGTGCGAGGGGCATGGAATTGCCAGCCTGCCTCCGCACACCTGGAGGCACCCTCCAGAAAGCCACATCCTCTGTATGGAATGGGAACTACAGAATTAGGGGCATCTCCTGAGAGCCAGTGTAAAACTACACACCAGCAAGAGAACGTAAGAACAAGCTCCTGCTATTGCCTATGTTTTACTGGAGTGTGAACCTGGCAGCCCAGAGAGAGATTCAACTCACAGAAGGGTTTGAGTTGGCCATTAAAATAATTGATTCCCAACATTTATAAGCCAGGAAATTTAACATTAACACTGATGAATTAAATAATTCAGAAAGGGGACAATGATCATGAGTTTTATTCTAATTGAAAACAAAGCCTGGAAATACATAAGCAGAAGCTGATAAAACTGCAAAGAGAAACAGGCAAATATAAACCATAGTAGGTTTTAACAGAACTCATTTAGAAACTGATGTGTCTAGCAGGCAAATGTAACATACAGTCCTTGATAGTACAATTGAAAAGTTTGATATAACATAGAGACAGCTCTGTACCCAAATATAAATTCCCATGTTCATGTGTATATGAAAAATATGTAACAACTGATCATATATGATACCACCAAGAAAGTTTCACAAATCTTAAAGAACTAATATCACAAAGACCATGAACTTTGACCACGGAATATTAATCATAAAATAGTAAAAAAAGTATTTGAAAACTACTCTAATTTAAAATAAACAATGGTTTAAAAAGGAAACAACCATGTGGATTAGAGTATTTAAAAAGAATGGCAATGCGAGGATTACATATCAAACCCTGCAGACTGAGTTATGTAGATGAGAAAATTTCATGTCCTTAAAGCACTGAATTAAAAAATAAAATCTGAAAATAAACAAGTTAAGTGGCAAGTCAAGAAAATATGCAAACAATATATTGTTATGCAAAGACAGTAGAAGGAAGACATCTGGCAACATGGTAGATTATTTACCTAAAAACCTTCCAGATAAAAACTTCTAGATTAATATGTGTGTGTTTAGATATATTTTTAAACGCATAGCCAGGCTTGCAAAAAAGTAAAAGGTGCCAAGGGCTAGAAATGAAGAGGAAAAGGAGGGCGAGAGGGGTGATCCAGGAACTGCTCCTCTGCAGCCCGAGGGAGGGAGCTGAGTGCAGGGTTTTCAGTTTCATTAACCTGGGCCAGGAGTCAGCAGACGTTTTCTGTAAAGGGCTAGAGAGTGAGTATTTTTCGGCTTTGCAGGCTGTCATGACTACTCAACTCTGCCATTTTCGCTTGAAAACAGCCATCGTGGATAAATAAACAAACGGGCATGGGTGTGTTCCAATAGCGCTTTCCTTTTTGAAACAAGTGGTGGGCTCCATCGGGTCCTCTCTTAAGCGCTGGGGTCTTAACACCCATGAGGGGACAGGAAAGGAGGCCCTGTGTCCACCCCTGGTGAAGGGCAGAACCTGCGAACTCAGGGCCTTCCAAGGACCACACTGGTGAAAGGGTAGATGAGAGAAAAGCCATCCCACTGCACTGGGAGACAAAAAGAAAGCTTGTCTGTCTTAGATTGAGCTCTCTGTGGACAAAAACGAGTTTTCACTGAATATTTTCAACCACAGGCTGATCCTCTTGGCAGGCACTTTGCTAGTAGAAGAATTAAGGGAAGGACGCTCGTGACAGTTCACCTGGAAATGTGATTGTTACTGAGGTCTCTAGAGCAGCAGGCTCCAACTTATTGATAGTATCATAAAAAGTGCTTGAGCACCCACCTCCTCTATGTGAATAAATTATACCACACTAATTTAGTTCATATTTTATAAACCTCCTCAAGCTATGATAAATTTAAAAGGTTGAGATAAAAAATATATGCAAATAGAAGTTTAATGAGCTGCTGCTTGCACCTTAGTGGATCAGTCTGCAAACTCGGGGTTGCACCCCCTCGGCTCTAGGGGCCACTGCCATAGACCTCGGGGGTGGAGTGGGGATAGGTCCAAACCAGCTCCAGGGTCTTTGTTCCCAGCAGGTTCCAGAGCCTTAATAGAAGGCACTGAGGCTGGGGAAAGTCATGGCGGGATACAGACTAGGATGGGGTGGGCACTGTCTTCCCTGCCTGGGCCCTTTCCAGGCTCAGGAAGGGAGGGGCCTGCTTCCTGACGGCAACACTGAGCCTCCTAGGTCGGGTAGACACGTATCAACCCAGTGGTACATGAGGGAAGACTCTGGATGCCTAACTTAAGGCTGAAGACTGTCCTTGACCAGCACAGGTGGCCTGGCACATCTTCAAGGTGAGGGAGTGGGAAGCACCTGTGCGTAATGACCTCCCCAGAACAGGAGATAAACCAGGCTCCAGCAAAGAGGCAAGAAGCAGCATCCAAAAAATGCCAAGTGAAGGAGCCAAGTCTCAACGCCCCCCCACCCCGACCAGATTTCTGCAACACTGCAACATCGAGGCTGGGATTTTGCCAGGTGGGACCCAGGCGAGCAGGAGGCATGACAGGGGCACAGCCCAAGAACCAGGGTGCCCCGCAAAGGGACAGAAGCCTGTCTCCTGAAGCCAGTACTACCACCACCTAACACAATTCTCAGTAACTGACCTCATTTGACGGTCATAATAAGCCTGTGTCATCACAGAGAAGGTCTAGGATTTCCGCTAAGTTATAAATGATCGGAAACACCTTTTCCAGTGAAAATATGTCAGAGTTGTGGTTGAAACCCAGCGCATGAGATTCCAGATTTTGTGTTCTTTCCACTCCCCAATGCTGTAGGGAAACCGTATTACAGCTTAAGTGCTTATAAGATGAATATTAGTTCTGCTTCCAAACACCAGTGTGGTCTAGAGCACTGTCCACATCCACCCAGCGTCCACTTGCTCACTCAAGGAGACGTTGGGAAGCCACCGTGGACTCCCATTTCCATTCTTCCCTTTGCTTTCTCCGCCTTATGGAGCTGATCACCAAATCCTGCCAGGTTTATCTTCTCACATCTCACAAACCCATTCCCTGTCGACCGCCACTGCTACTGCCCCAGATCAGGCCGTCTTCACTCTGTTCACATGAACTTTCCAAAGTACAGAGTTCCCGAGTGAGCTTTCCACACTATCCCACTGCCTCTGCTTTGTTGGTTCCTCTTCATCTCAGGCTAAAACCACGCTCCGTGGCACACACATGCCCTGTGGGACCTCATCACTGCATCTGTGTCCAATCTTCTCTCTCATCCATCCACCCCTTCCAGAAACCCTCGAACAAAAGTGAGGGTCCCCGAATCTTTGTGCCTTCACTCCTGTTGCTTTTTCTACCTCAGGGAATTCCTCCTCATGCTTCAAAACAAAGCTTCAGGCAGCTTTCCTGACCCATCCACCACCCCCTCCAGGGCCCTCTGCCCCATCCTGTCAGGGACCCTCACTCTGCTCCTCTTACCTCCCTCCAGACTGGAGCTCTTCGAGAACAGAGATTTTATCTCTACTGGTCTATCCGTAGTAACAATAGCTTAGAATAGATGCTCAGCAATTTTTGCTTAACCAATTAATCAGGCTATAGAAAATCTGATAAGAGCCTTTATTTTACCAGGTGTCAAAATGAAATCTTTAAAGTAAGTATCAGTTTATTTTTTGGTCGCAAGGAGTTTTGTCCCAGGGTTATTATTCTTTCTACAAAGATTATTCATTAGGTATAGAAGTTAACTCCTGTTGTACTAAGGGATCACAGTAAAATCATTTTTAATAAGACCAGTGTAATTCAAATAAAACCATTACAATGGGTAACTGCTTCTTGCGATTCTTTTTTATCATCTATTTCTATTCTCGAAAGATAAAGATGTAAATTGAAAAGGCTGGTTTGAGGAGAAGCTTAATAGTGCCTAGGAGACCAGCACTTTTAAGACAGAGAATTCACTGGGTGATGGCTGCAAAAAGCAGAAGGAAGCCTGAGACAATGGCCAAAGGCAGGCAGGCTCTGTTAAGTGACAAATGTGGAGAGAAGGGGAAGGGGAAGGCAAGGTCATAAAAACTGAAAGGTAAGACTGCTCAGAGATTTCGCACTCTATTTCTATGGCAATAGGTTAGCAAATCAGGTTGTTGCTAAGGGAAGCAACCACTGCGTTCTGAAGCAATGACAGAAAAACTTCTAGAATCATCCCTCTATTGTTACCTGCCCCCAAAAATCTAAACTGGTGCAGGGAAGAGAATCTGTGTAGGAAGACAGTCCTGACAAGGCCACGCAACCAAGTGGCTGGCTTGCTTAAGCCTCCCACCATCCAGAGGCTCAGAGTAGAGCTCCACACCTTAGAACCAACACACGATTCCTTCTGGTACCTCATTTCCCTGGGCGAGTAGCAGCGCCAAGACCCAAATGGGGGCTTGTTAATGCTTCCTTCTTTCTGGCTTCTTGACATGTAAGTGCCGTACAGAACGCCGAGCAGGCTTAGGCAGAAATACCTGGTTTGATGGGTCTCTCCTTCCTGAGATGTTTACTCAAATGCCACCTTCTCAAAGAGTCTTCCCCAGCCTCCCTACCTGAAACACAACCCCATTGCACCCTAACTTGCACCGTTCCCTGCTTTAGTTTTCTCCTTAACACACTATATATATATTTGCTTTATTTATGTGATTCATTGTATGTCTCATTGGAATATAAGCCTAATGAGGGCAGAGATTTTTCTCTATTATGGTCACTGCTGTATCCCCAGCACCTAGAAGAAGGTCTGGCACATAGTAGGTGTTCAATAAATATTTGTTGATGGAAGGAAGGAAAAGCAAATTGATGCAAGTGGTATATTTTCTCAGACAGTGAGGTAATGGTGGGATTCCAGCTTCAGATTTGCACCGAAAAAGGAATAGGATGTTAAAAAAAAACAAGGCAGTTTGCTACTTGATGACGATAAATTGACTTAAGTGAATTCTAAACCGTAACTGGTTGTTAGGAAACGTATGTTAGGCAGATCATCAGATAGGACAGGACCACATCTGTGTTTGAGGGCTCTCTTGGGCCATGCTAGAAACAGGTATTGATGGCAGGGGGAGAGGAGCTGACATGAGAGACCTGAAGACCTGAGACCAGTGAGGGGCAGAAAGCACGAAGCGAAGGAAACTCGGGATGAGGGAGCAGGGCATGAGGCTGGAGCCAAGCTTCCTCGGAAGTGTCTAGCTGGACTTACTGGGTAGACGTGCCAGCTCTGAGCCAAGGCAGAGCATTAGCCGCTAAGTATTAAAACCCTAATGGTTAGCGGAAATCAAGTGTTCAATAATTTGAAATTCCTTCAGATATGGGTTCATCATCCTTCCATGTCAAAATACCACCATGAGTCAAAAGAACAACCCTGAATCAAAAGAGGCTGTTTCTCTTTCTGTTTAAAAACAGAGCAGCCCTTCTCTGAAAGTGAGAGTGAGCTTCATTTGAAATCACCTAGTGTAAGGTGTATTAATCTTGAAAAGTATGGTATTAGAGCTAGAAAAGGACACTGCAGATCTTGCTCAACTCTCACTTGAGGGAAATCACGCTAGCCTGGAGGGAGCATGAACGTTGCCCAAATTGACAAACCATTCGTGGTTAGCCTCTGCTGAAGGTCAGCACTGCCCTAAGTGAAGTTAAAAGCACTCAAGAGTAGCATATCATGATCATCTGACCTTTCCAACATTTTAATTTTGTTTGGGGCTAATGCAGCCAAAGGCTCCAGGAAAAACTGACACCTGCAATGAAACAATTTTAATTCTATCCTCAACTGAGGTAGGTCAGAAATTATCGACTCTGCATACAAATCTCAATAATTGTGCAAAGATGACCTCTCCAGCAATTCTTGTTTACACTGTAAAGAATGAAAAGTGGAAGAATTATTTTGGGCATGCCATCTAGGGATTGAAGTTTATTTTGAGTACAGTTTGTGATAAGGAAATTAAAGAATTCATTTTATTCAAATTTTTAGAAAACTGAAAAACAAATTTTGAGAATGCTGAAATACCTACGAAGGGTAATGATGTGTACAATGGAGAGTTATATTATGCAAGTATTTATGTTAAGGCTTATAATGATTCAATATTGTAAAGGTGCTCTGCCCAGAGCATAACCGTACCCATTCCTTAATGTTATGCTAACAGAACTCTCAGGGAAAACATCAGCTATATCACCAGCTGCAGTATAATGGCAAACCAACCAGAACCCTTCAAACAAGTAGGCCTGAAGTCGTCATATAGGCTACACAGTCCATTGGGAGGACTGCAGAAGCCACTCTATGTCATGGATTTGAAATTATTCTCATGAAATGCTGCTCTGATGAGCCAGAGTTTATACTGTGTGAGCTCTGGGTTTTTGTGAGGTCGGCAGATCTATGAATAACCCCCAGATGTTCCAGGGAATGAACCTTAAGAGTTTCCCTCTTTGCCCAGCTGGTGGGAGCTTGCAGTGTTGGCTGGAGAATTGCCTATCGGACGGGTTTCTCACAACGCCTGCCCCATTCACTTCTCATCATCCTGACCCTGGGTCCTTCTGAGATCTCCTTGAAAAGTGACCCACCTTCCCCCTTTACATTCTAGGAGATGTATAGATGAGGCTTAGGAAAATTAACTGGCCAAATCCATCCCCAATGCTAAGGCAATTAAAGCTGCGTTACGATAGATTGCTGTAGCTTTTTCAGCCACCACCTCATACTGTGTCTTTCAAGTCAGCTGGTCTATCAATAAAATTCTTTTAACACTTTGCTGAAATCCATGATGTGTACAGTATACTCCTAATCCACCCTTCTGACAGCCCTATTAAAAGTAAGCAAAATGAGGAGCTGAGTGCACTTTCATCAGTGCCTACTGAACAATGATTTCCTAAGCACTTAAAACCCAAAATTTAACGAAGACACGTATGATAATCACCAAGTCATTGTCTCCTCTCCTTTTTTTGAAAATCAAATCATTTGCCTGTTTATTTTTCTAAACTATATCTATATGAAAATTTTCAAAGATCTAGGAAATGGTTCCACGACCAAAAGGACAAGTATTTGCAGGACCTGAGGATGCTATTCTCCAGGTCCTGGAAATCGGAATTCACATCTTTGATTTTGTTCCACCTTGGGCTTCAGTTTCCCTTTGACAGAGTTAATTATCCCCACCCTCAGCCCAGGTCCCACCACTTCCACCATCACCAATTTGATGTTCATTCCTTTTGCTTTCTTTTTCCTTTTTTTCAATCAAGAGAAGCAACACGAAAGTGGAATAAATAACAACAACAAGCTGGTTACGCTGTGCCTACGGCTCAAGCTCCTGATGCAAGGTCTCCAAACTGTTGATTCAATCGCTTACAAAGACCGACCTTGTCTGATATGGTTGACACAGCCTGGCTCTGCTATGTAGGTTTCTGGAAGATGGATTTAGTTCCTCAAAGGAGGGCATGAAATATAAGATAGATATCACTTTTTTTTTTTTTAAGGCCAGAAAAATATGACATTTCAAAAGAACTTTATGGGTTTTTCTAGTCTATCCCTTCATACTTTTACATTGTTGACTGAACTGTTTTACTGTTCTTTGTTAACTTTTACCCTGGCGGTTGCTGAGAATCAAGTGAACCTAAACTGAACACAAATCAAACCAGAAAGAACACGGCATGGTCCAGAACACTGAAGTAACAGACCTAGGTGCTGACATCATCAGCTGAATATGAAAATGTAAAACTGCAAAATGTAAAACATACAAATAAGAAGTATTTGTAACTATTACTCTTACTTAACAGCAAACTAATGCATGGTGAAAATTTTTCTTTTCCCAATTAGGTCTATCATCTTTTTATAAGTTTAGTGAAAGAGCCTCAGGCTTACCAAGAATGTCAAAGCTACACAAGTGCTAGGTAAATATAGGACTTAAGTGGAGACAGAGGTCATGACTGGTTATTATATTTAACTATTCCCTCAACCGTGACCCCACTGATCCAGTGGATTATTTTAGGGCATGAAACGACACTATCAGTGCTCTACTCGTAAGTATCCCCACCAGGCTTCCATTTCGTCTTAATGGAGAATGCAGTTCTTCCACCTTGTGTGGATCCAGAACTCTGCTCCAATTCAAACACTGGGGCGCATCATCCTTCAGATCCAGAAGCCGCTGGGGTGACAGACTCTGGAGTCAGGACTCCTGACCCTGGCGGTCGAGGAGGCTCTTCCTCACGCACAGTAAACAGGTTAAGTCGACGTGAAGGAAACAAGCGCAGTCTCAAAGTCAGTATCCACAGGCCCCATGTCCCTGGGCCACCAGGAGAAGGAGCCGGTGGAGATTGACAGACTTTGTGGTGATGATCCAGAACTCCTCTCTTTGTCCCGTGAATCGTCCACTGTTTCGGGTTCTCCGTGCAGAACACTCATGAGGACCACAGAGTGTCATCCTCCAGGATTTTCACTGAGTTTGGCTTGCCAACACTGCATGTTTCTCAGAGGAAAATATACAATGTGTGACAGCAAAGCCCGTCACAGACCAAGCACAGGTACTCACTGTCACACAATTAAAGCAGGAGAACTCAGCACTCCTGAATAAGAGTTTGGTGACGTTTGCTCTTTAGCCCTTTTTACCAAAGGAAATCCAGAAGTGGCTGTTAGCATTAAGGGAAAGCTTCCAGACTCCGGCTAACCTCACCCCTCACCATCACTATCTCCCTACACGCACACACAGAGCACGTCTTCCGCAGTAAGGCTTTAAATTCTTAGTTTTAAAACATAAGCCACAGAGAAACTTTGTCAAATAAACACCCAAAGCTAAGCCATTACCTCCAGGGAGTCGCCTTCACAGTCCCCCTCCTCCGCGCATCTCCCCTTCTCCTGGCTCATGGTATCCACCATTTCAAAAAACCTGCAATGGAGGTTGGTAAGGGGTCAGACATACACTATTAAATATTAGCAAGTACATTCCAAACTGACTTCAGAGCACAAAAAAGGAGAGCTAAGCGTATCTAGATTCAGGCAATAGAGCTCATCAGAGTAAGGGTGAAAAATAGGATTTTTCCAAAAGAAAACACTCAGATTGGGAGGATTTACTAGAGATTTCCAACTGAATGCCTCACGTCAAATAAGAGTAATGTAATGTAATGTAGAATTAGAACAATGAGGCTAGAGAGAGGGCTGGAAGTGCTAAGAACATGGACTTGGGTATGGGGCCAGGGTTACGAGTAGCTGTGTGGCATTGGGCAAGCTCCTCCACCTCTCTGAACCTCAGCCTGTGACTATAAACAGAGAAGAAACACAAGCCTGCCTCAGAGGCTGCTGTGAGGGTGACGTGAGGGATGCCTGTCAAGTGCTTAGCACAGCCCTCCCATTAAATACTAGCCATTATTGTTTTGCTGCTCTTAATATTATTTAAAATTGAACATAACAAAAGTATTGATATTCTGGAATAATGTCTAAATTTGGAAGTGACTCTTTGGGACACTGTTGGCCACTCTAATACCTGATCTAAGTAACTTCTGCTCATCACCTCAATATCTAGCACGTGTGGTCCCATAATCAGTCTGAGAAATCTGATGTGAACTAGGAAAGGCTGGCTTATACGTCGCTGTCAGAAGTCACCCCTCTTTTGGTGACAAATCACATTTTTCCTCAAGAACACATCTTGTAAAGTTTCTTTCTGGAGACCACTTCGTGGCCAGGAAGAATTACAGCAAGAAACTGATCTGCCCCCTGCAACACTAGCTGTGGCTCGTCCCTTCAGAGGGCGTGTCCATGGCTCAGAAACAGAAGGGGACCACGGGGGGAGCACAGGGAGCAGGGGCTGATGCTTTCCCAGCAGATCCTGCTGGGCAACGGTAGCCCAAAGGAAGAGCAGATTATGGTGTGACAGGAAAAGTTTACATGACAAGACTCAGAGCCCTTATTCCTCTCTCTGTACCTATTTTTATTCATCCCTCCATCCATCCACCGAACCAGCTATCCTTCCATCCTTCCATCCATCCATGTAATAAATACTCGTTGAGTGTCTACAAGGATCAGGAACTGTTCTGGCCATTAGGGATAAGACATTGAACAAAACAGAAAACTGTTTTCTATTGGGGGAGGTGGAATGTGGGATGAGAAGGGGGAGATGCTGGATATATGTAGAATGTTTAATAATGTCATATGTAAATATGTGGTAATGGTTGGACTTTATGGTAACACATTGTAATGAATATAACAAACACTGTTGATTTATGGGTGTGATTGTGGCTAAAACGAGTAGGCTAGGAAGAATAATGTTAGTTGGAGGAGAGCTGGAGGATAATATTGGGAATGTATAACAGCGATTTTGGCAATAGATGAGGATTGTGGTTAATATAAATACAGGAATGTTCTTCTACAGGGTGTTAAGCATGTGGAATGTGGGGATAAATGGGAAAAAACTAAAACAGTTTATGGACTATATAGTTAACAACATTGTAATGTTTTTGTAGCAAAAGCAAAGTTGGTACTATATTAATTCTAAAGGTAAAAACAATATGAGGTTTGCTTCTCTGCAATATGAATAAGATTATGCATTTTTTCTCTTCTTTTTTTCATTACTAAGGAGACTGTGTCATTTAATCTGTGTTCATCTCTGTATCTTTCTGAACACTAGAGCAACAACTGAGTTGGAATCTAAGTTGGAATTAGATGAGACAAAAGTGCTAAAAAAAAGAGAACTTTTTAGGAGTAATGTTTCCATATCTTGTTGAGCTGCCTTTTTCTGTTCTTTCATTTTTTAAATTTGAAATAAAGTTATTCAGGAAAAAAAGGAAAGTATATTTTGGAATTTGGTATCTATGGACTTTACATGTGGTACCACTGCCTCACTCTTCCTTTCTCTCTACCCACTTCTTGGAGGTCAAGGACAAGAAGAAAAGAAATATTCCCAAGCCTGACTGGAATAAAGGCATGCTCTCATGAAGATTCAATATCAAGATGATTTAGAGATCAAAGCAAGCTCAACCAAGAGAAAGAAGAAAGTGAATCACCTAAAAAAATCTGGGTTTAATATCTGGGGTTAAGACTTGGACCACTCAAGCCCAATTTTTCAACATGAACATCTCTAAAAATACAATGCTCATAAAGTAGAATGGGACACAATATATTAAGATTCTAATATGAGCCAGGATTAAGAACCACTGCTGTAGATAATGGTGAGGTTTTCCAAAAGAATCCAAGAATGACAATATTGATAATCACAAATGACAATAAGCGAGCACTTTAAAAATGAGACCTACGATCTGATAATTAATCAGTAAGTCTTGGTTAATGTTCTGCCTGTGGCAAAAATAAATTATGACTAAGAAAAAGCTTGATTTATTAAATGAAGCCCCCCAAATTCTCTGTTAAACATACCACATAATGATAAAATATGTGCCCAAATAAAATATTTATATAACTACTTAGCAATTGATTCTTTACAGGAGTTACATGTTCACTCATTAATTAAAAATGATCAGGTAAGAACAGTCTTTCACACACAATGACTCATACGTACTTTTTACAATGAAGTTCTGTACAGAAGTAGATTTGGAAATCATCAGAATTATGAAGCACATAAAGGAAGCAGCATCGTTCCTCAAATTTAGAAATACTGAAAGAAACAGGCAAAAGCATTATTCAGGGAAATGCCAATACTTCTCTGGATCTGTAATGAGAAGTCCTTTTTAAATTCAACTCTAATTGTGATAACTTTGCTCATGATAACACTTGAAAAAGCGATATTCCCTGTGCCACAATATGCTGAGACTTCTCTCCCATCTGGAGAGTGAGGTTATTCAGGGAGTCAGAGGTGCATGTAAGCTCTGTCCACCCAGCTCAGCATGGAAAGGTGCCACTTCCCACCACACGAATCTGTGTGCAGGGAAGTCAAGCATAAATAGCACTGATTGACCTTCAGGATTCTGGTTCTACGGGATTTGCAAAACAGGGAAATATTTCCAAAGCTAGGAAGGCAATTTGTGGAGGCAGTAAAAGTACCCCATTAGGTACAGAGATTTCAGAAGAGTGAAGACATGTACTAGGTTGGACTAGACAGGTGATTTACGTTGTAATATCAGTTCAGAGCCTACCGGCCATGCCGTGCTGTTACCTGGCAGGGGACTGCAAAACTTTTTCTGTAATGGAACAGACAGTAAATATTTTAGGCTCTGCTGACCAAACTGCTCAATTCTGTCTTAGACAATACATGAACGTGGCTGTGTGCCAATAAAACTGTCTACAAAAACAGGTATTGGGCCAGATGAGGCCTACAGTAGGGCCCGGTTTGCTGACCCCCTATTCTATGCCTTTGCAACAGCTGTTCAATTTGGAATGCATACCCAGTTTTCACTTTTCAAAGAAGGTCTAGTTACCATTTAAGACCCGGCTTAGACCCTACCACCTCTCCCTTCCCTACTTCTACCCTCAAGAGAAAGAAGTCCTCTCGCACCTCTGTTCTTTGAATGTACTGCCATTGTGACTGTCCTTATTGTTAAAGGTCTGTTCCCCGGGGCTGTGAGCTCCCGAGAGCAGACTTCCTGTCCAGTCATTTTTGAGTCCTCAGCAGTATTCCTAGCACAGCAGTAGGACACAGCTGGTGCTCAATAAATGCCCGCTGGCTTAAGTTGAGCAAGTTCTGAGCTGATGTAAGAACACTGCTGACCTAGGTGGATTTTCTTCTATAGTTTATCATCTCTTCTTTATTGAGGAAGCAAAGAAAAGTTAACTAACTCTGTTTGAAGTCACAGACTAGAACTCAAGTTTCCCAACAAATAATCTAGCAACGGCTCCATGGAGGCACTCTATTGGAAAGTCATAAATCCCAACAAATGCTAAGTAGTGGCGCCATGATTAATTAGAGAAAATTAAGTTATTGGAAAATAGATAGGATAAAATTAAATATGTATTTACCATGCTTTCCTAAAGAGATTGCTGAAAAATGCAGCAATTAATAGCAAGTGGTTTGATTACAACCGGTTTTAAAAACTAAATAGTAAGAGCACAACTTTATTTGAGAAGGCATCGATTGGAAAGATATCTAATGAGTCAGCCTACAATCTTGCTTGTTTCTGTTCACATCATTCATGAGGTAACAGGTGGTTTAACCAGGCAAACTCCAATTATCAATGACTCAGAGCTCTACTAGCTCAGGCTCTAACAAAACCAACTATTATAATTCCAAGGGCAACAGGATATTGCATAATTGACCTGCAGAAATCTTTTGTTTTCTCTCATTTCTATTATGTGGGGATAAATAGTAGTAAACACAGACTGATTTCGTTTGAAATTTGCAAGAATTGGTTTGACATCTTAGGTAGAACAAATATTCAAGCTCTTAATCAACGGCTTCTGATTCTGAAAAATAATTTTATTTCTAAACCCCAGGAAATGGCATTTCCTGAGCCACTGACTGGCATTATGATGGCCACATCAGAACTGAACGGAACTGAAGCAAACCATTGTACCCGCAAGAGTATAGTATGCACAGCGAGCTTAGAGAAAGGTAAATAAAAAATTAATGAATTACCTATGACTTCACCTCATTCATACCAGCTACAGAACAAAACCTGGGAGATGCAATGTGTGCTTTGGACCCATCCAAGGGGAGATTATTTCCTGGTATACCAAGAGAGCATGAAAACCATCCTAAACCATAAACCAGTACCTCCACCAGCTCACTTTTATCTACATCTTGATTCGAGCCCAGGGTTCACCCTGAACCCTCAGTCACCGTATTTTAAGATGATAAGCTCAGAGACAGTTCAATCAACAGTGAAAGTTTTGCTGCAAATCTTTTCATAATGGAGACAGTGAGACCGAAAAAGATTGGGCCTTCCCACCAAGAGAAGGATTCTTGAAGGTCTTTCGTTTTTAAATCATAGCTAAAAGTGCTATCCAGGCCATGGAGAGCCCGGGAATTTCTTTGAAGGAAATAAAACATACCAAGGAAACTTACCTCACTCCCCTGACGGAAGCAGCACTGAAATTCCACTCATGTATCCCTTTCTAGAACATGGGAGAAGAACATTTGTTGAGTCATACAAATGGAAAAAAACGTAAAATAACAATAGGAACATTGTTTTATTATTCTTTAACAATACACATGGAGTAATTTTTCCTAGTGCATAATTCTTCATGAACAAAATTATCTGGATGCAAACTCCAATTTTTTCTCAAGTCACAAGGACTTAATTCCTGTATTTCAATGTGTCATAGGAAGAGCACAGCTTTCAAATGAGCCTAAGAGAATTAGTCTCATTAAATTCTAATGCTTGATTTTTAGCAGATTAACCTAATAACGGGTTTGCATTAATTTTTTAGGAAAAACACATACCCAGTGATCAAAGTAATTATAATAGTCAAGTGATATTTCTTTTCTGAGAAACAAAAACACTGATTTGAATAAAATTTTTGCAAGGTTTTAAAGAGAGATGTTTAGGTTTGAATTGCTTCTAGTTAAATCTTCTAACTAAAATGGTGGCCCGATTTCTTCAGAAAACCACAGTGCAAGCATGTATGTCAGTGTGCACGCTGTCCACATAGCTACAATGTGCTGTTACCTAATTTATGCAAACTTAAGCATACTAATACAGTTTGAGCATAAAAGAATTGTTGATTATATGATAAACACAGGTGATTTGCAGGGCAATGATGGAAAATTGGGAATTTATTCCCTGAATTTATTACTAAAACTGAGTTAAAATTAGTTTTAAGTTCACTTGTACCTTAAATTAAATAAATTGCAAGATGGGTCACATTCCTTATAAAATATTTCTGACCACAATATAGAATTAATAGCATAAATATTTTACAAAGACATAAAGTAGCCGATTCCTGAGTCCAGGTTTAGCAAGTACTGTGTCAGGGCAAATTCACACGGAATTCACTTCTGTAAAAGTAAAACAACCAGAAAAACAAGCTCTTATTACCTGTCCCCTTAAAACCTCTCAAGGAGGCTGAGGTCTTGGCCGGGCAAGTGAAATGGCTAATGAATGCCTGGGAATCTCCACGTGGCCAAAGCAAGTCAAAAAGCCACAATTTATGTCCATAGCCCCTAGCTCTTTGCCAGGACCATGCAACTTAAAATAAAAATTGAACCTCACCCCCAAAGGAGATGTGTTAAAATTCCAGTTTCCATGCACATCAATCAGGTCACGGCGAGACATACTGGTTTAACACTAGTAATTGTGCAGCACACGAAGCCCAGGGAGAGTATGGAGGGAGTTAGGTTCAAAGGGTAAACTGCAGCCTCAGCTGCTAATCTGCAAAGTGGCCCCTGGCGAACATCTCAACAGAGGCCCCCTCAGCTGCAGCTGGTACCTCCACACACTTGCAGCCCACGCAGCCTCACCCTCCGAGCCTGCACTGAGCAGCTTCCTAAGGCCATCTCCAGGAGAAGGTGGTGCTGAGTGCACAACCACCCAGCAACCGGACTCAGCAGCTGCCGGACTCAGCACCCACGAGACAGTGCCGGGAATAGCCACCTTCCAGCAGCCAAGTTCTCGGAGCAGCCCAGGAGAGATTTCTGGGACTGATGGGGCTGGGCTGGTAGGGAAGGAGTGCGGCGTCTCCAGAATGTGAGGTTTCCGAGGGGCTGCCAGTGCTGCGGGCGACCACCCCACTTCCGCGGTGTGAAGAGTGCTGGGAACCAGGGGGACCCCTCCCCGGCCCCTTGCTAGTGGGTCTCGCCACACGGAGGCTCTGGTGAGCTACAGAGCCAGCAGCCGACTTACAGGAGGGCCAGAGGTAGAAGAGCTAGAGCGAGCTCCAGCCCATTTGGCCCCAAACCAGAGCAGCCTCCTGTAACGGGAGGAAACGCCATCCTCTGGGAGCTGGTAGCCCCTGGTCCCGCTGGGGCTGGGCTGGGGCTGGCTGCTGAGGTCAGTACTGAGCCCCCCGGGTGGACGTGCTGGCGACCCAGGCAACAGGCGTCCTGTGCCGGCTCCCTTGCCAACAAAAAGGCGAAGAGGTTCGGGCACAGGTGCGGTGTCAGGGAAGGCGCGGCCGCGGCCCTGGCTAGCGGGGTGCGGGCAAGGCCGCGCAGGCAGCCTGGTGCTCAGAGGGCCCGACACGCCTCTGGACACGGTCTGGGCCAGGGAGTGCGTGTAACTGCCATTCGAGGCCAGGGGAGGAAAACCAAGAGAATGCATTAGAGAGAAGCCCACTCAGAGTCCTCACACTGTGACGCCGCGGAAAGCACCCCAGAAGGCCCCACTGCCGGTGCTCCCGGAGTAGGAGCTACCAGCATTTCCTTATTAGGTGAGCCACTTTCAGTTGGGATTTTTTTTTTTTAGTGTTATAAATACTTTATTACCACATTTATGCAGATGAAAATATTATACCATATGTATTAATATTGTACACATTTTTAGATGATTGAAAGGGCACCAAAGTGAAATAAATTATCCAGTAGCAGAACCCTTAATTGTTGGCTCTGGAGTTCTGCCAAGATAAGCTGAACCCAGAGAGCATGCTCATAATACTACATTCCTGTTTATATTTAAATTCAGTGCAACAAAAAAAGAAAGTTATATAATACACAATGATAGAGAACTATATAATGCATCATTTACTGTTCTATTGTGTCCAATGTTATTTTTTAATAATTTAAAAAAAAATTTTTAAAAGATACTTGTATTTTGTCGCTGAAAGCATCCCTGATGGATGGGAGCAACGTATCATGAAAATCTAGAATCTGGGGTCCACGTGCCCCCCTTGTAAATTTTGGGGTGCTCTTGGAGCGGCCTCTGGCTAGCTGGGAGAAGGGGGGGTAGCACCGAATTTCTGCCGGGCCCTGACGCCTGCTGCCTGGCCCCCTCCTCAGCACTGGTGTGGAAAGCTCTGTTCACCCCTCTTTGGGGGGCCTTGAACTGCGAGCCCTGGTAAGCTCCCACAGAGGCCACAGAGGGGCAGGGTGGGGGCTCGGACTTGAGACCTCAGAGGAGGAACACATAAAAGATCTCACAAATAACTTCCCTCTTCCTCAGTCTGTACACATGCAGACGTTCTCATGGGACTGACTTACTGTAAGCAGTGAGTATTCACAGAACAAAAGAAAAACTGTTCTGAGACGGGGATTTCACTTAATTTTGCTGCTGCACGTCAGGTAACTCACTACAAGTTCCTGAACTCTTGGGGAATTAGTAGAGTGAATTTAAAATATTAAATGTTGCAGCGTAAAGCATATAACTGTTCGTTCAACGTTTCAGAATGAAAATACTGAGAGAGCGAGCAAAGAAATAAATATCAGAAATGAAAAGGCAACATTCACTGTTGTTCCACTAACTTTTAGAAAAACTTAAAAAATATTCTGTGATAAGCAATCCATTTCATATTTAACATAAGACCTATTAAACCTGCTTGGTTAATTATAGGTATTACAATTTCTTTAAACTAATGTAGTAATAATGAAGCTTTCTTGTTTTTATCATTTGTCCTTATTCCATTTTACCACTTTTCAAAAAAGAAAATGGCAGTAGTCATGAATACACTATGGGGAGACACAAGGGGTTGCAAAGACCCTGGCATCACTTCAAAATGGAAATTGATTTAAAAACCTTAAATTCTTGACAAGGAGAATATTTAGCACTAAAGATAATGAGAAGTGGGAACTGCAAATGTAATTCTCTCTAATCAAAAGCTGGTGAAAAGGGAAACTGGACAATTCACAGCCTGAAGCAGTACATACCACCTCTTCATACATTCAGTTTTATCCTAATATATTTACTTCCCTTAGTATAGTGTACAAACTATCTCTACAAGCATTACAAAACTTTAAGAGTTTCGGTAAAAGGCTCACTCAGTTGAATGGAACTGTTCAGGGAAGGGGAATGATGATAGCTCCTTGCAAAGAGTACCCATTTCCGGAACATCTCTGGGTCGCACTCTGTTCTTCTCTGTCTTCCAAATACCTCTGGCTCTCAGCGCAGGCTCCCAGCCTTGCTAATTCCCTTAGCCCATCTGGTTTCCAAGCGTCCTTGGATAACCTTGCTCTTTCTCATCAAGCCTCCTACTTCCCTTAGTTTTTGAGGTTTCAACAGGATGATTATTATACTTCTTCAGCTTGTGAGAACACGTATGCATACACTTTAAAACAATATAAATAAGTCGCAATGCACTTTTTTTTTTTTTAACGAAGTACCGGGGATTGAACTTGGGACCTCATACTCGGGAAACAGGCACTCAACCACTGAGCTACATCTGCTCCCAGCAATGCACTTTTAAACAATGTGAATATGTACAGAGAGCATTGTGTTGACTCTACTCCATTTTGTCTCTGGACACCTCCACTTGGAGTCAGGCCATCAACTGCAACTGAACAAATCCAAAATGAAATTCCTTATGGTTCCTCCACTCCTCAGGCTTTCCTTCTAAGGACCCTACCAGGGCAATCGAGGAAATCCAAATTTGCATCACCACACACTCATTCCTTCCCTTTAATTCTTCTTCCTAATTAGTGATTGTCATAGTTTGCTTTTCAAATAACCGTCCCCTTCCAGTCACAATCACACCCTCCCCGCCTACAGCCTCCACCTGCCTATGTCTAGCAGCCTCCTCTGTGACGCTCAGATTCCAAGGCCTCGGAACCCCACTCAAGGCCGGATCGCTCTTACAGGTCTACGAGCCACCACTGACTGAGCAGGGCCCTAAATGATTCTATGAGGTACTATTATTCTCCTTCTACATACGAGGGAGCTGAGGCAGGGGGAGTTTGAGTGCCCAGCCACAAAGCAAGCAAGAGAAAAAGCCAGCCTGCACACCTAAGCAGTTGGGTGCTGACCTGTGTTCTGAAGTGTTCCTTCAGTCCACCTTCAAGCCAATTCTTAGATTTAGCCAAACTTCCGCGGCCCCTGCTTCTACCAACACGTCTGAATTCTTCCTCCTGGCTCGCGAAGTCCTCCGTGGTTTTACAGCACCCTGCCTTTCCAGCCACATTGCCCACCACACTCGGCCCATCTCCTCCTGGCTCCCCAACACCCCAAGGACGCTATCACTTTGGCGCCTCTTTTAGAATTCCGTCTTACTCTTGCAAGCTGGATTATTGTCCATTTCCCATTAATCTCTTCAAGTCCTAAAGTCCTACCCGCAGCCAAAGTCCACGTCCTACTTCCTTCACGAAGCCTCCCCAAAGACTCCGCAGCTCACTGGTCTTCCCTCTCTCTGAACTTCACAGCCCAAGAGCCCACGTATCCCCCCTATAAACCAGCACACTCCAAGGCCCACAGAACTCAAACGCTGGTAGACCGATATGCTCTGCTATTACCTCAGCAGTCTTTTCCTCGGCTGGTCCTGAGGGGAGGTTTCTCTGACTTCTGTGCTAGAGATGTTCGTGGGGCTGCTGGACCAATGCCTTCTTACAAGGTCTGTCACTTTTCACCAAGTGAGTATAACGGAAAGCTAAGTCTTAGCGGAAAGTCTATCCTACAAGTCTGTTCTCGAGGAAGTTTTCTGTTATAAATAAGTGTGTGGAGTGATTTTCTTATGTCTTTATCTGCATAATTGACTCTCCTTCCTAACTACACATCCCAGCATGTGTAATTTGGGGCTGGTTGAGTGAGTATCCTTAGTTACCACAACATGTATTAGTGGAGTGCCTCTAGAATTCTGTGCAACCACCCCAGAATTGCTTTGTAAATGCACCGGCTCAGACACTGTTCCACAAACTGGGAGGAAGACAGCAGTTTTGAAAGATGCTACTTGGAGTTCCTCATTGCCGTGTATTGGCTTTGGTGCTGGGAATGGACTGTCTTCTCCACGTGTATTATGCAATTCCATGTTACCAACTGGAGTTACGCCTGCTAAAATACTCTAACAAGACAGCGTGACCAACTTCCTCCAAACATACAAACACTTAGAATACTAACACAAATGCATTTGGGGTATTGCTCTGTCTCTCTCTGCCCACTTTAAACACAAGAGCCAACTTTTCTAAAAGGCAAGGCCAGGAACAGGTGACCTCTTGCCGCTCCAATGGAGGTCACAGGGCCTGGCAGCTGTGGGATCCCCATGATTGACACCTGGGAAGGGCCTGTCCCAGCTGACCGGGACACAGCAGAGCCCTGCTTTTCCTGCTGGGTTATTGGCATGGGGTGTTGATTCTCTGCAGAGCTTCCTAAGGCGGTGGCTCACGTACCTTGACGCCGAGACCGTCTTTCATAGGCCTGACACACAGGCTAGGAATCTGCATTCCAACCAGCTCCACAGGTGGCTCGAATGCCACTGTTCCAGGGACCGGCACTTTGAAAAGCACCACACCCAGAAGCCGGCTGAGCCCTAAGTCAAGGACCCACGATCTTCTCCAGTTACTCCGTTTGAGAACTCAGTATTCCCACACCCCTGTTAGACCTTGGCTGCACAACAGAATCACACATAAATCTTCATAAGAAGGCATGTGCCCAAGCTTCACTCTAAGTATTCAAGATACCACTTCAGTAGGTCTATTGGGGCTTGGGGCACCTGTAATCCTAAAAGGCCAGGCTTGTGCCCTAATGTAACACCAACAACCTTCCAGATGATTACTCCCAGGTTGTCTAAAGAGCCAAGCAGGGTTAGGTGCCTGGAGTTTCAAAGCTAGGGTTTAGATCTCGTGGGTCCAGGTGGCAGGTACACTGCAGTGATTTTATTATTACTGTTGTTGTCACCACTGTTAAGACATATTGAGCGTTTACTACCCACCAGCCTCTGTGCAAACACTCTGCCTCCATGCCTTCACTCCACTTTCAGGTGGGTGTTTTCACCATTACCCCATTCTACAGGTGAGGACACTGCAGCTTGGAGAGGCCAAGTTGCCCAAAGGCTATGACAGGATCTGTATGCGGTTTGTTGACTCAAAGCCCTCATTTTTAAGAATTGCAACCTCACACTCCAATCCTCATTCCTGCTTCCCCTTCCTGCTTTAATTGTCCCTGTCACCATCTAATAGGTCTCTATATTTTACCTCTCTGCTTATTGTCTGTCTCCCCAAGCAGAAAGTAAGTACTGCAAGGGCAGGAATTTTGCTGATTTGGTACCCACCTGTTTTCCCCCGTGCCTAGCCAGTGCCTGGCACAGAGTACCTGCTCAATAAATATTTGTTGAGCAAACGAACAATGCTTAAGGCATTTTATTAGGGCATCTTGGAAAACAATTATAAGAAAAATATAAGAGAATCACATTGTAACAAAACCTCTCATTCCTATGGTTTATCTTATGGGCTGGAGTTGGGTCCTCAAGAGCTATCTTTCTTTTAAAGTATTAAAAGCCTTTTAATTGTGCATGAATTAAAACTGATGAAATACAGAAGTAGAAGGGTTATGAAACGAGTGCTTAGACTCCTTCTGAAGGCGAGGACATTTGTTTTGTGCACGGCACACTGAGTTAACGGCTAATCTGAGATTGAGCAGTCCTTAGATAACCACAGAGATGTAATGCAAACCATAGTGGTATCAGCGTCACCCTAGAAGTGGTGCTATTCTGACAAGCCTTTAGGGCACCTTTTAAATCATATATTTCATATATGTTCATTGGTACATGATTTCATTTATAACATGAACTTATAAAACACCAGAAAAACATTCCAATTCTCAGAACTTGGGATGGTTATGCCATCAATCAAAATCCAAACAGTTCAATTTTATTTTGTTAAATGAGTGAAATTCATAACCCAAATTCAATGAATTTTATATTACAGAATGTATCTATGCCAAAATAAATACATAATCAAGAGATTTTTTTTTTTCTTAACTAATACAGATGTTTGCTGGAATATGTAAATACCAAAAGTATGGAGAGTCCTTCTTCACTAAAGCTCTGGTCTTCGTAGTTGCTTAACTCACCTTGTCATCAGGAAGCACATGCCAAATTGATATTGTCTTTTCCTCGGCTTCATTGTTGATAGACAAATAAGAAGGCTGATAGATTTTGGTTGGTTCTAATATTAACACCTTGAAAACATAAGGCAAAGAAACTTACATGAGTGACTTAACAGTTAAGCCACATACAGCCACTCTAACAACACAGCACCCACTGGCCCAGGGCTGGAGTCAAACCACTTTAACGTCTGATTGTTGCCATTCCTATGAGTTTGAGTCCTTTTAGCATTTTATGGTCTTATCCATTACTATAGAGTCTAATAATACATCACCTTTTATTGCTAAAGAAATATAAAATATATTTTAGGAGGTACCAGGGATTGAACCTGGGACCTCATACATGGGAAACAGGTGCTCAACCACTGAGCCACATCTGCTCCCTGGAAATATATTTTTTGAAGTCCATATATTGGTGTGGCTATGACCAGGGAATCTACCAATGATACTTCTTTTAAAAGCTTATTCTTTATCACCTAAAACAAAATCTGTTTCTATAAACATAAATGTGTCAGAGAAAGGCAGAAACATGGTAAAACAAATAATTCTGTACACAGACAAGAAAAAGCAAGACTCCCTATATAGAATGTCACATACTTATTTTCAGGTTCCTGTTATCACACTTTTTCATAAAAACATAGCAAGTAGTCTGGTTTTCATACCCATGTAAATGGATTTAGAAATGACTTCCGGTTATTATTGAGTGTTATATATAAACCAAAGAAATGAACATGGCTATATGAAAGAATAAATGTTTTTGCACTGCCGTCAGGATAAATGATCTATTTATCAACAATGATCTATTTAGTCTTATCTTAGAAAATGAGTGAGAAATAAAACTCACTTGGATTTTTGGAGACACATGAGGGGTACACTAGGAGTGAACT
>JAQZBX010038472.1:0-23412 GCA_029593785.1 Cabassous unicinctus | reverse complement strand
TAGTGAGTGATTTTTCAATTGCACAATACCAACAATTTTTACTGTCAGGAAAGTGTGCTTTTTTCCCCCTTGAGAGCAGACGGAATGTCAAACAGAAGTTGTAATTGGGCTATGTGATTTACATACAGATTAATCCATTATTAGTCTAAGTGAGAATCTTGATTCAGTAAGATGATATTTATCATCCAATTGCTTTGCTCACACAATCCAAGTGACTTTGTAACTTTAATTGTATTGCATGTTCTAGAAATATTGCCCACAATTACCCCCTGTTTGAAATAATTAGGTGGTAATTAGCATTACAAGTTTCTTTAAAAAGTACTATCATTAGAGAGATTGCTAAATGAATTACCTGGCTCTAGGGACTAGATTTTCTTGGCATAAATACCTTTCTCCACAAAAGGGGCAGTGGTGTTCAAAGGCATTTTTTTAGAGAGAGCCTGTGTTAGTTTGACATCACAGCTGTACAACAGACTTAGTGGCTTAAAACAGCACACGTTTATTACCGCATGGTTTCTGCAGGACAGAAGTCTGGTAGGCTCAGTGGGGTCTCTGGTTAGAGTCTCAAAGGCCGAGCTCAAAGTGTGAGCAGGGCTGCGTTCCTTTGTGGAGGCTGTAGGAGAGAACTCATTTCCCTTCTCATTCAGGATGTCTGCAGAATCTAGTTCCTTGCTGTCATAGGACTGTTTAAAAACCTTGGTGGCTGTCAGCTGAGGGCCATTTCCAGCTTCTGGAGGCCTCCTGCATGTCTTGGCGCCCTCTCGCTCCATCTTCAAAGTTCCGAATCTCTCCTGCCTCATCTTCTGTAGCATCCCTCTGACTTTGTCCAGGAAAAGTTCTTATCTTTCATGAGCGCACATGATTAGATTGACCCACCATTATAATACAGGGTAATTTCCTCATCTCAAGATTCTTAACCTTAACCACACCTGCGGAGTCCATTTTTGTCATGTAAATGTGATATAGTCAGAGCTTCTAGGGATTAGGGCATGGTATTTTGGGGCCTAATACAGAGTCTGAGCTACCTCTGTTTCCTTCAGCATGCTGTTTTCTCCTCAAAACACGGTAGCACACATTTCCCTCTCCTTTGGTGTATAGAAGGAATCCATCAGAAAAAAAAAGGACAATGACTACTTGGGGGATGCTACAATCGGCAGAAAGAAGAGAGTTTCTGTCACGTAAGTTGCTGAGATTTTGGGGAGGAAGGGTCTCATAATGAGCTGTTGATTTTCAAAATATTGGTCTTAAAATGTTGGCAATTGAACGTTTATTTGTCTAAGTATTTGTTTGGTTGTTTATTGTCTATCTCTTGCCAGTGAAATGTAAACTCCTTGAAAGCAGGGACTAAATCTGTCTGGTCTGCAATTGTATCCGTAGAACCAAGAGGAGGGCCTGGCATGGAGTTTCTTAACACCTACTTGATATATGTTTATTGAATGAAATATTTATGTAGCAACTACTATGTCAGCATCCTCAGGGAGTCCAGCAGCGAAAGCGACAGATATCGTCCCTGTGTGACCGATACTGCATAGATATTAAATAAATAATTATGCAGTCAATTAATTATGATGGGGATAATGTTATTAATACCCAGAATCTTAGAAGCAGTACACATGAACCTTAACTATTTTATTTTAACTTAAAGTATACAATTGTCCACCAATATTTTGGTGTAGGGGCCAGACATTTTTTCTGAATTGGGTTTGGCTGAATGAAGTTCTATAGTTTCCTTTGTACAGATTTCATTACCCCAAGCACATATTCTATGATTTCCAGTTTTTGCTTCTTTTAAGTGGAGTGAGGACTCCAGATTAGGAGTTGGCAAACTGTGACTCATAAGCCAAATCTAGTCTGCCACCTGTTTTGTGTAATCCACAAGTTAGGAATGGTTTTTACATTCTTAAATTGTTAAAAAAAAAAAATAAAAGAATATTTTGTGACATGTAACAATTATATGATATTCAAATTGCAGTGCCTATAAATAAACTCTTATTGCAACATAGCCATGCTCATTATTTATGTCTTTTCTTTGGCTGCTTTTAAAAACCGGGAGAGTTGAGTAGTTGTGACAGAGCCCATATGGCCCACAAAGCCTAAAATATTTGCTGTCTGGCTTTTTAGAGAAAAAGCTCGCTGATCTCTGCTCAAGATACTTGAGGAGTAAATTGAATGCAGAAACTTAGTAGATTCCTCCTCCAATTATTTTGTTGGTGGTGTGTGTATTTGAGGAGAGGGTAGTGTGTGTGTGTGTTGTGTGTGTGTGTGCAGAGATGTGTGTGGGTGGAGAGCTGCTGGTAGGCAACTTTCACTCTATATCTTAATACTTTTCTGGTGACTGCAACTCATCAGATCTTTCCAAAACACTCAATTTATTTTTCATAGAAATGGCTCGCTCTTTTTTCTTTCTTTCTTCTTTTTAAGCTCACATTTCATCAATTGACCCTGTCCTTACTATTACATAACGGTGCTAACAGATACAAATTAGCATTAATCGGTTTGGAGACAAAGCCAGCTGACTCCTGGTGAGCTGGATCTCTAACTGGGCAGAAGCGTGCCTAGTGCTGGGGAGGAGCCCACTGGGCTTCAGGCAGCGGCATATCGAGGGCATCTGTCCTTATGTTTTACCGCGAAAGAAGAGCTCGGATTAACGCAGCAGGTGGGCCGAGTGGGGCTCCGTTATGGGTGCATCTGCTCCGTATAAAATACTTTGGTCCAAATTGAACATAAATTTCATATTGTAATTAGAACCATGCTATTGTAGAAATCGCTAAGGTATCCCTCATGTAAGGTAATTCACTTAGGGAATTTTGAATTTTAAGCATTTTTAATGGGGGAGTATTTCAATGATAGAACCGCAAATCTCAAATTTAAGGGATTTTACAAATCGGAACTCTGATTTGACTTTCCTAGAAACCCTGCCTTGCGACCAATATCAAAATGAAATACTTTGCTCCACTCTGTTTAGAATTCATTCAATAGTTGCTGTTATTCAGTGCTTTCCTGGGAGAGATTATTACCCTGTAATCTCTTAATTCAGGAGAGAAGAGATTAAAAAAATCCTTCAAATAAAAAACAAACAAACAAACCTGTCCTTTTCTATGCTTCTGTGCCCCCTTAAACTAGCTTTTTTCTTCTGAATATTAATTTCAATTTATTAAAACAAGGACAATGATTGCAAAGTGTAGCAGAGAACTAAAAAGTAACATCTCAGCCAAATGCAGGTGTTAAAAATAGCACTGATGTGGGTTTGGGAGCATTTTCAGGTTTGAGACTTTGACTTTTTATATTTCAATGGTTCCATTAGGCCTGAAATGCCACTACTCAATGAGTAACTGGCCCAGTTTTATGTTACAAGGCCCTGGGATTACAGAGTCAAAGGTAAGTTCTATCCATCTTTTCTAATTTGCCTCAGTAGGTGCAATATGAAAAAAGATTAGCGTTAAGGAAGGGTCTTTTCTTTCTTTTAGTTTCCCTCTCTGGAGTCAAGTTAAAATGGAATACAGTCATTAAAAGGTTATCTTGTGTAACATGCTCCCAGCCAAAGGCAGAGCAGAAGGCTTTATTCCTCTGTGAGTTGTTTTATGAAGTAGCTCATGGCTGACAATCAGTGAACTAAATCCTTCGACAAGGAGAGATTTACAAGGGCTTGTCTACAGAGACAAAGTGTTTCTACAGATTTGAGCAGAGCTGGGACCAGGGATTAGCAGCCCAGCACATAAATACAATTTGCCGTTTCTGGATTCCACAGCTGGGAGTTTCGACAGCCGCTGTCTAAATATGCCTATGGAACTGGGTTCAAAAGACTGACTATGCTACATGCAGGATTCATAGGGCTTCCAGGGTCTACAGATGGGTTAAACAGGTGATCTCCAGTCACATGTTCTAGCCCCGGGGGTTGTTTATTTGATCTCCCCGGAAGCTGTGGTGCTTAAAAAGCTCCCTGTCACTAAAGAAGGGGCTACTCAATTTAAATTTTCATCCCAATCTCCTTTCTTCTGGGTCACAACTGAATGTTGTCCTTTGTGATTGGTGTTTCTTGGCAAGTTTTTTAAGGGTTGTATGTATGGTGATAACAGTGTAGTGTTCCCATGGGCATTCAATTAGGCAATGTTGTTTTCACATGACTCCTAACATTCAAGGTATAACTTCTTTTGGTCTGAATGAAGGGATTGAAGATAGATAAATTGCACTGGGGATTTAATGTACAGCTGGAAGGGCCATTAAAGATCATCCAAGCCACCTCTATCATTTTTAGATGTGAAAACTAAGAGCTACAGAGGGTAAATAACTTATCCATGGCCACAAGGCTGGTCTGGGTCTGTCTAGGGACCAGAATCTGCAGGATTAAAATATACCTCAGTGCTCATCAGGATGGAGTGGTTACAAGCACATGCCTTGGAGCCAGATTCCTTGGTTCTGAATCCCACCTCTGTCGTTTACTAGCTGTATGACTATGGGGAATACATTTACCTTTCTGTGCTTCAGTGTCCTCATCTGCAAAGGGAAACAAAAGGGTGCTACTTCACTGGGGCCACTTTGTATATTGAATTAGTAAATACATATGAACCATTTAAAATGATGCCTTGAAAGAAGCTACCACTACTAATACTCTCATCACAATTTCCCCTACTCTGCTAGTACTCCTACACAGTACTACTAGTACTATTATTAGACTGACCTGTCCCAACTCAATGTGATCTGTGAACAAATAAAAAAATATTTAAAACAAAGTGAAGAAATGTATATATAAAGCATTTCCAGCAGCACAATACATGTGTGTATGTGTGTCCTGTGTACTTTATATCTATTGTGTGTATATCATTCATATAGGGCTTGTAAATAAGATCACCCAATTTGTTCCTGAACTAAGTAGGGACTGATTCACATGTCATTACTCTCAAGTTGCTGATTTGCATGCATCAATAATCCATTTTGAATTTACATGTGGCCACATGGGAAGCACATCACAATATACATTATTGGGGAAAGTCTGGGAACATCCCTTCCTCACTTTTTCCAATGACTTGGGTCATAAAACAGCAGACTGAATTTTCATGTTGTCTGTATGCTAAAAATGTAACCCATGTGCAGGAGGTGTGAAACATTAACTTACATATAGTAGTTACTCTCTGAATGTGTTCTGCTGCGAATGGTATGAAGCTGACTGAGTAAATCACTTGCTGATTCAGTGTCCTCCACCATTGTGTTTATAGGGTTGGGGTGAAATAAAGAGAAAGCCTGCTGGCTCTATACCAGTCTCACCTTGTTTTAAGGAGCTTTAAATTCATGTGTCCTGTTCTCTATTAAGAGGATGTTTATAGTATCTCTTTTCAGAATCACCAAAAAACTGGAAACAACTTTTTCTCAATGACCATTGAGAAGAAAATGGAAAAACAAATTGTGCTTTATTTTACAGCAGGATATTATATAACAGTAAAAATGAATGAACTATAGCAATATTCAACAACTTAAGTGAATATTTAGTAATACAATAATCAGTAAAATCACAAATTCTAGAAGATAATGTATGGTATGACATGGTTTTTATAAAGTTTAAAAATGGAACTAAACAATATTGTTATTTAAGGATATAGATCTTTATACTAAAACTTACTATATCAGGGATTCTTAATGTTTTTTTTTTTGTTCCACGGACCCCTTTGCCAGTCAGGTGAAAACCCTGGACCCCTTACTAAGTCCACACTATACTGTGTATTACTTAATAAATATATCACACCCTCACCAACATGTCCCCACAAGAATAATGTTTTTTTGAATTTTCAATTCAAGCTCATGGATCCCCTGAAATCTTCAAGAGGTCTGTGGACTCCTGGTTAAGAACCTCTGTACCATATGCATACAGATTTCTAAGTAATAAATGAATAAATAAAAATGAGATAAAAGAACACCATGAATTGTCCAGTGATAATATTGTATTATGATTAATCCAAGTCTATGCACCGATACCCAAAGAAAACAAATTTCTTAAAGAATGATCTCATAGAGCCATTGTTTTACAAGAAATAAGACTTCAGCCTGCAGTGTGTACTGAGCAAAAGCACAGGCTGTGACTTGGAAATGGGAAACTGTTATTTAAAAGTCTTTAAATTTTTTATTTTTATTTTTTATTTGATAGCATCTGTACTCTGTAGCCTTTTCACTCCATGATTGCTGGCCAAGACATTGCTATTTGTATTAGAGTCCATGGGGTAAGGCTATGGGATAGCCTTTATAGGACGTTGTTGAAAAGAAATAAAAGCTGGGCACATTTCCATTCCCTCCAGTCCTGCTGAAGCCCAGGGTAGAAAAAAGGCAACAGATTCTGTGGGCTCATCCTTCAAATACATGGAAAAAAGCCAAGCTAATCCTTTCTTCTACCAACTCGCTCCTCTTTCATCTCTGCTGTTTATTTCCTCACTCCGGTGTATAAAGAGGGGATGAGTCCCAGAGCAAGGCCAGGCCACGAGAAGATGCACATCGTCCTGGGAGCTGCCTGAGAGCAGCACGACCTGTTTGAAGGATGCGTCTGGGTTTCTTGTCTCCCTAAATGCCTGGCCTTTGCTCACTTTCAAGTCGAATGGCTGCTTCTGAATAATAACAAAGACCAAACTTGCATTTCATAAAGTGCAAGGGTGGTCTTTCAGGAAAAGGCTGGAATTTAGAGGCTGTATTCTCTCTTCTGTTGACAATATACATATAAGATAAGCTTGGAGTTTTGAGCCTTTTCCAGTACTGTGACTTGGAATACAACTTGCAAAGCTTTCGTTTTCAGGTCTGATGTGGAGGAATCTGAATGAATTTTCCATATCTCTCGGCAATGTTGAGAGAAAACAACGCTCCAAAGGGTACAGGGAAATATTAGGCCAGTTCTCCTCAAACATTTCCCTTGGGAGACCCTTCGCAGCAAAGGACAGTGAACTTGCACCCCCAGTGGTCTAACAGCATAGCCCAAAATGTCCTGCTATGAGTTCTACAGTTTTGGGGAATCATTACATTTTATCTTAACTAATGCAAAGTTTGCTTTCTAGTCAATAATATGCCTGTGTTTGTTCTAATAGAAAAATAAGCTTTTTTTTCCTGCTCCAAATGGTTGAGGTAAAACAAAAATGGAAAATGTTTATTCTATGGCTTCTGGTATCCCTAGGGCATATCAATTCACATGCCCAGAGGTATTCACAGCTCAGTTTGAGAAGTACCCTTAGGCATTATCAGAAGGTGGTAGTGTTTTATCATTTCTTATGTCAGATTGTTTCAGTCACACACAAGTTGATTTTTTAAATTAACTTGATTAATACAATTGAGTTAATTTCTTAATAATTATTTTACTAAAAATAAGATCAAACCATAAATGAGTAACCAGTCGTAAGTCACTAATTATTAGTTTGCTGTATGAAAGTGATATAAACCAGCTTAAATACTAATATATGTAACAATTCTTATTGTTTTAATTGAAGCAGGCTTAAATTTAATTTTTGTAATTAAGAAGGTATACATAAGGAAAAATATGTAAAAGCTTTAAATAATAGAGCAATTTCAATAATGAGAGGTGACCAAGTGTTTTACTTTCCTACGTTGCTGAAAGCAGATACCATAAAATGGATTGGCTTAGACAATGAGGATTTATTAGCTTACAGTTTGAGGCTGAGAAAATGTCCTAATCAAAACATCATAAATGTGATGTTTTCTTCCTGAAGACTGGCTGTTGGAAATCCTGGGCTCCTCTGCCACATGGCAAGGCACATGGCAGCATCTGCTGGCCTTTCCCTTCTCTTCCAGGTTTCTTTGATTTCAGCTTCTTGCTTCCCTTTCTCTCCCTCTCTCTGTATTCATCCCTTTTATAAAGAACCCCACCCTAAGCCACACTTTAGCTGAAGTAACCTCATCAAAAGGTCCTACTTACAATAGGTTTACACCCACAGGAATGGATTGGCTTTTCTGGGGTGCATACAGTTCCAAACCACCACACCAGGATATATTTGACTGAATTCATTATCTAATAGCTCCCTGTAAAGCACTAAAATTGAGGGTCAGCCTTTTTTTCCCACATTTCTCATCATTTGTACTCTTTGTCATTAAAAAGTATCCAGAAGATAGTTATGCTACCTTCTGTGTGTACAGAATTCCTAAATTTTATTATCAGCCATCACCCCTCTGCTGAGTCCTAGAATAGCATATTCTGCTTGGATGTTTGAGAAATATCTTGAACTTAACATGATCAAACAGAACTCTGTCCCCATTTCAATAAATGACATTATAAACTACCTAGTTGCTGAAGCCTCAGACCAAAGATTACTTTTGATTTCTTCTTTTATTTTCCCTTATCCTACCCCATATCCAAACCATCAGCAAGTCCTTTTACCTTTCTCAACAAAACATGTACAGGATATGTCCACTGCTACCACTTTGGTCGAAGACACCCTTGTTTCTTTCCTGCACTATGGCCTGATTTACAGTTTTGTTTGCTCACCCACTCCCATGGCCCCAGCAGCCAGAGTAAAATTTTAAGAATATAAATCAGATCATGTCACAGCCTTGCTTAAGTTACTTTGCTGGCAGCCATTGCACTTGGGTATGATACATAACCTCCTTTCTTCTGCCACAAGTCTGTGTGCCTCCCTCTCTCATCTCCTCTCCCAAACTTTCTCTCCCAGCTTATTTTGCTCTCATCCCTGATGTGTTTATTTCTGTTTCTGCAGTCTGGTTTCTGCCCCTGCAACTTAAGACTTGCTGCTTGCTTTGCCAAGACCAGCTGCCTCTGAGTCTTCCCCAGGTGCTTTCCATCATTCAGGTCTTAGCTCACATGTCACTTCCTCAAAGAGGAATCTGACCAACCTATTTAAATCAACCCCCATTCCTAAGTCATTCTTAAAGCATTACCCACCTTTAATTAGTTTTACTCTCTTCTTAGTATTTATCACCTTCTAAAATTATCTTATCATTTATTTATTTGCAGACTACTATGGAAACTTCACAAGTGTAGGGACCTTCTTTTTAGGGGAATCATAGACACTTGTGAACTAGCTGTGACACTTTGGGGTTTCTTGTGGATCCCAGAAAAGGTCACCATCCCACTGTTCTGAGGGTGTTGGGCCTGTGCCCTGGAGATTGGGGAGAGCGTGACTGTCACCTCAGTGTTCTTGGAGCGTGGCCTAGAGCTCGGCTGCCACCAGATGTATGATGAGGGTGGAGCCGAGAAGATGGCTGCTGGGCAAGCCCTCGGAAGGATGGGCCCCCATGAGGCCCCGAGGAGAAGAAGACATTGTTCTATAGATGACTCTCAGACTTTGAAATCTAATAAAGTATCCCCTGTAGGTTTTTTGGAACCATTTGGGACCATGACCCCTGTTTTCCTTCCAATTTCTCCCGATGGCAATGGGAACATTTATTCTATGACTGCCCATCCTTTGTATATTGGAAGCAGATATTTTCTGAGTTTCACAGATCCACAGCCAGAGGGGAATTTCGCCTCAAGACAGACTGCATACCTATAACCAATTTTGGTGAGATTTTGCACTGAATGAATTAAGGTTTTTGAAATATTGTGATAGAATGAAGGTATTTTGCATATGGAAAGAACATGTGCCTTTGAGATTCAGAGGGTGAAGTGTGACAGTTTGGGGCTTTTTGTGGATTCCAGAAAAGATCATATTCTTGGAGGTGGTCCATTCCTGGGGCTGTGGGACACTTTGATTGGATTACTTCGGTGAGACATGACCCAGGGTGGGTCTTGGCCCTCTTGCTGGTGTCCTTTATAAATGGAGGAATAAAAGCCTCACGGAGACACAGAAAAAAGCCACAGAGAAGCCAGGAGAGACCAGCAGAGCTGACATCATGCCTTGCCACGTGCCTTGTTGCTCACAGCTGCAACTTGGTGAGACAGCATCTCCTGATGATGCCTTGCTTTGAACACTTTCACTGCCCCAGAACTGTACACTTTTAACCTAATAAATTCTCATTTTAAAAGCCAACCCTTAGGCAAACTAAAACAGTAGCCACCATCCAGATCTCACCTTCCCTCACCTTCTTCTCTGGCTATCCTCTGGCCTTCTGCTACCACCTCCTTTTCTATTATGAACATTCCACAACCTGGGGGAGATGTTTCATCTAATGAAAAGGCTCAGCCAGACCATAACCCCAGAAACCAGGAACAAGCAGTCCCAGATGCTGATCAGAACAGGAATTCTCAGTGGCAAGGCCCCCTCCCCGAGGTGGATAAAAACCACACTCAAAGAGTATAGATTTGTCTCTCTTATCCAATGTGAAGTGGAGTGTGTGGCGCTGCCATCATTCAACCCCAACCCAGAGAAGTTTTCAGCCATCCTGGGAGATGGCCATGATGGGACTTCTTTCCCTTGCTTTTTTGAACTCTGTGCTGTGTAAGTAACAAAGAGATTATTTGCCCTCTCTGCACTCTTTATTTTGTACAAGTGACAAAGGAATCACTTGCTGAAAGTTTCTATTGTGTCCTGAACCTGTGTTTCCGTAATGCATCATTGTAGCAGCTTGCTCCACACTTCTCTTTCTTGTTCACTATTGTATTTCCAGCATCTGGCTCAGTGAATACATTGCTTATGAATGCCTGAACAACCCTCCATTGACTTGTTTGACACTCAAAACATCTCTTTGAGGTTGACACCATTCCCTTCTACAGGTTGGTGTCTTAATTATTGGTTTGTCTTCAAGGTTTTTTAGTAGCTCCATAATACATATTTATTGTAAGAATGCATAATTCTCATTTTGCAGAAGAGGAAACTGAAGTTCAGAGAAGCCAAGGGACCTTCTCTAAGGTTATAAAGCATGTAAATGGCACAGTTAGGTTCAAACATGTCTTTAGTCTCCTGGCCTCTAGCTAATTCCATTCTAACTTGTTGCTTCATTAAAAGAGCAATTCTTTGGTAAGTAACTCTAGATGATAAATATTGAATAGTGTAATTTCTAAGATGGTGTCTACACCATGATACAATAATTGATGGGAAGGAATATAGTTAGATGTTCAGAAATTGAATCAGCTTTTTTCTAAAACATGTAATCAATGTGTTTTCCACTGTACTCCTTGATTTCTTATTCAGAGAGTCCCAATATGAGCTTCATTTATTTCCTAGTGGAAGATGTTGGTATAATAAGTTTGGAAATATTATTTTGAACCATACATATTTCCTTTGACATTCTCTTCTTTGTATTTTCTCTACTTATGCAAATCCTGTTTATCTTATATTCAGTAAATAACAAAATTTTTGGATCAAGGTTTTGTCTTGGAGGCTGTGATGGTTAAACGGTTCAGTTGTTTGGTTAAGCAAACACTGGCCTGATTGCTACTGTGAGGACATTGCATGGACATCAGTAAGTTGATTGCATCTGTGGCTGATTACATCTACAACCAACTGAGGAGATTGCCTTCAATGATGATAGATATCTCATCCAAACAACAGAATGCTTTAAAAGGAGAAATGGTGATTTGAGTAGTCAGAAGAGAGAATTTCCATTTCTACATCAGCCAGCCAGCTTCTTCTGGAGAATTCATTGATGGCCTTCATCGGAGTTCCCGGCTTGCAGCCTGCGCTACGGAATATGGATTTGTGCATCCCCATAGTCGCGTGAGACAATTCTTACAAAAATCTTATAATATTTACAGATATCTCCTGTCTGTTCTCTTTCCCTAGGGAACCTAATACAGAGGCGATATTGAATAGTGATTATCTAAGGTTTTTTGAGTTTAAATCTAGGCTCTGTCACTTGCTAATTTTGTGATCCCAAAAGAGTCTTTAAAGTCTCATTTTTTTCCTCTGTCAAATGGATTTAATAATAGTACCTACTTCCTAGGATTTTTGGAAGAATTAAATAATACAGTGTATAAATAACCCCCCTAGTCTGGTACAGCTTGCATTTAGTAAGTATTCAAAACAGCTAGCTATTATTATTTTCCATCTTTATACTTCTAGTTCTGTAGTTGGTTGACTATTGTCCCCCCAATTCATGTCCACCTGGAACCTTAGAATGTGACTTTATGTGTAAATAAGGTCTTTGCAGATGTAATTAAGATGAGGTCATATTGGATCAGGATGGGCTCAAAATCAATTTTGGTGTTGTTATAAGAAGGGGAGAGAACAGAAACACACATAGGTAAGAATGCTATGTGAAGATGGATGTAGAGATTGGAAGGATACCAAGGACCACACCAAGAAGCTAGTAAGAGGAAAGAAGGGTTCTTCCATAGAGCTTATGGAGGGAGCATGGTCCAGGGGACACCTTGATCAGCCTTCTAGCCTCCAGACTGTTAGAGAATAAATTTCTGTTTTAGCCACTCAGTTTGTAGTATTTTGTTACAGCAGTCCGAGAAACCTAATTACAGATACCTAAACACAGACCTGGGGGCATAATAGACAGTTAAAAATGTTGGTTAAATGAATCCAAGGGCCATGCTATCTTTTGATCCTTGGACAAATCTTAAATAAGTTACCTTAAAGTTAAGCAAGAAGTTCGTTTTCTTAAACAAGAAACAAGAATTGCTTCCTCTAACATTTGTCATGTATTGCGTAACCAAGCCGAATTTCTACCCTAGAGTTATTTGACAGAATTTCCAAATATATGGATTCTTTCAACTTACATTATTGTTAACACGAAAGTGTATTGTTGAGAGAGCCTCTGCTTTCTGCTTAGATTTTAGATTGTCAACTTTCTATTTACACAATTGCAATGACACTCTTCATAATAGCTAGTCTTTTTTCTCTGGCCAAATTACCCACCATTAGTCTCTCTCCAGAGCATCCACCTCCTAATCCTAGCATGCTCTGTTATTTTGTTTCCCTTGTTGATGGAAACATATCATTTTTCAATATTGCCTTTAAGCTGAGACATTCAAGGGTGCGCACGGGTTGCAGGAGTCAGGAGGATATGTGCCATCTGCTGCCTTCCTTTGGGTTTTTTGCTGCTGAAGGGGAAGCCCAGCATGTTTTGTGTTTGCCAATTTTATGGGAATGATTGGGGAGTCTTTAGAATGGAATGAAGTTATCATTTCATGGGCATATGTTGATCACACAGACAGAGGCACTGTGCATTGTTCATGTCACCAGTTTCAGTGTTGTGCTTGAATAAAGCAGAGATATTGAGATGACACTAATCTTGTCAGAAGAAAGGACGACTTTGCTATCTAAGATGCTCATCTCATGAAAAGACAAAAAAGCATAGGAAATGAAACATCAGTGAGTTCTCTGGAATACAAATCCCTATGTTTTTCACCTCATTCTGTTTATCAGTCAGTTTCTGCTTGCTATTATGAGTGGAATTATTTTCCTTTATACTACTGACTATGGGGGAAGATAGCTTCCCTTTTCAGTTGGATGATTGAAGGAGAGTGTCTTAGTTTCTGGGCTGCAATGGGTTGGCTTAACAACAGCAATTTGTTGGCTCACAGTTTTGAGGCTAGGAGAAGTCTGAAACCAAGGCATCAGCAAGATGATGCTTTCTCCCCAAAGACTGTGGCATTCTGGGGCTGGCTGTTGGTGATCCTTGGCATTCCTTGGCTTTTCAGTTACATGGCAACGAGCAAGGTGGCATCTTCTCTTTTCTCTTCCATTGACTTTCAGCTTCTGTTCTTTCATGTGGCTTTCTGTTCCTGAATTTCTTCTTCTTATAAAGACTCATACTGTTTCAGCTAGTCACATCTTAACTAAAATAACATCTTCTAAAGGTCCTATTTATAATGGACTCATACCCACAGGAATGGATTAAGACTAAGGACATGTTTTTCTGGGGTACATAATTCAACCTATCACAATGTTAAGATCATGAGAACCAAAAAGATATTATTTTTTTTAAACAGAGAAGTTACAAGTTTACAGAAAAATCATGGAAAAAGTACAGAGTTCCCATACACCCCCCCCCCGATTTTCCCTATTATTAGCACTTTGCATTAGTGTAGCACTTTTGTTACAATTGATCAAACAATATTATAATTATACTATTAATTGTAGTCCATGGTTTATATTAGGGTTCACTGTCTTGTACAGTTCTATGTTTTTTTTTTTTTTTTAAATTATTCTGATAACCTTGTTTGTAAAGAAGGGGTTATAAAACTAAGCTGAATGCTTTGAAAATTGTTGATAAAGGTGAGTTGATAAAAAAGAAAATTGCTGTTGAATAAGATGCAAAACTTTAAAGGATTAGAAAAGAATTCATAAAATTTTAGAAAGAGTTTCTGCTTTGATTACTTTGCAAGAGTCTTCAAGCTTTTATTTTACTTTAAGGACATCAAAACTGGAAATATTAGATGATGCATTATGGCTACATTTTGTTCAAGAAAGAAGATGCAGTCGTCCAATATTCAAAGAAACACCTTGACCCTGAATAGAAAGATTGAAGAATGAGTACACATCTAAACATTTGAAGTTAAAATGTTTAAGGTGTGTATGTATATTTTGGGGGGTTCATTGTATCCTACTTTTCCAAATGAATGACTTCTGAAGATAAGACAGCTTTACTCTAGTCACAAGCCCTATGGGACTGAAGGTGGAAACATGAAAACAAGAGGAGATGGGATGTGTCCAGGATTGAATGACTTCCCTTCCCAAGGCCTCAGTTTCCTTTTCTCTGGAGTTGGACTGAATAAAACTCTAAGTTCTTTCCAACTTGTGTATCCTACATTTCTTCATTTCAAATTGCCAAAAGTAATGGCCTGTCCTATTGTGTTACCTGTTGGATAGTGCTGCAGTCCTCTGTACTTCTATCAGCTATATATTTTTTGAACATTGTATTGGCCTTAGAGTTTTTATTAGGTTTCTATCTGGAGCTATTTTTAATCATTCAAGAGTACTTGCCTAGAGGAGAAATCTGGTTTTGGCTCAGTTTGGCTTAGACTCATATCAGCACAAGTTACTCCCTTGCTTAAGATCTTCAAGAGCTCATCCTTAAATACAGGGCATTGTCCACATTCCCTAATGTGCATCTAAGTGCATCCGTGTTCAGGCCTCACCCAAGCCTGACTCTATGCACTTTTATTATGAATTAGTGCGTATTTTCTTAATCCAAAGGGATGCTTTATGCCCCCAAGTCTTTTCTCAGAATACTGTTCCCTTTGTCTAGGTTGTTCTTCCTCTTTTTTTCTCTCAGGTTAACTCCTCTATGTACCTAACAACTCAGTTTTGGCATTCTCGCCTCCAGGAAGACTTCCCTTATTTACCAGGGCAAACCAGTCCCCTCATCTATGTCCTCCTTGGAGATCTAAGTTTACCTCTAACAATTTTACATTCTATTACTTATCCCTTCCACGTTCTTTGAAGAAAAGAACTGTATCTTATTCATGCTTGTCCCAGCACTTGCATAGTTTTCAGCATGAAGACATGGTCCAAAATTTTTTATTCAAATACGCTGTTGCAAATATAGAAGTGTAGAACTGGATCTGAAAGGAAACATTTAGACATAATTCAAGACCTTCATTTTACGTATGGAGAAAGTGAGGCCCAGAGAGTTCACAATTTTTGTCCAATGTCTATTACTGGCACTGGATGCTACAATTTGCTCCACTGTGTCTTGGCAATAGCCTCCTTCCCTGGGATCCCCAATGTCAAGAGCATCTGGTTTACAAATTCACAGAGTAATTTATTTATTGAACAAGTGATAAAAACTGGCATCATGAGTAAGGGTGATGGAATAGTTCCAGCTCAGCTGAGACTCCAGAAATGTATTATCAGCTAAGACCTATCCACTAAGGCTCTTTCCCAGTTATCCAAGTAAGCACCTATATACCACAATGACCAGGAGAAGCATTATTGAGAAAAGCTTCTTGATACTGCTTTTTAGGGGGTCTCATCTAGTGGTCATTTTATCTTCTTATGGAGTATTGAATCCTTGTGATACAGAGCCAATGAGCACTTGAATGCCTTTATCTGGATCAAAACCTGCTGATATTGATTATCAGGTAAACTTCAAGGTTACATCCAGCCCAATGATATTAACTCTGACTATCCTACTATATCCCAATCCTAAATGGAAAATCATAAAATGTTTTAGTAGAAGGGAATGCAAATGAAAATGGAATTAATCATTAAAAAGACACTGCTGAAAGGGAAATTAAAGGGGAGGAGAATGATGGGCAAGTTTAAAAAACCCTGCCCCTAAAGGTATGTCACTTAAGCTTGGTGTCTATAAAAGTTAGAGATAATTTCTTATCCAAAGTGGGACACTTTTGAGAGTGGAAAAGAGGACTACTACTAATGACACAAGTATGCACCAGGGCTATTAATAATGACACATGCATAAACAAAGAACTGACTCAAAAACTGCTTGGGAAAAAACAAAATAATAACAACAAAAACCCCAAGCCCCTAAATGTTATCCTGTTTTCCTTCTTCAGTGTACTGCCTGTATCAGAGTCAGACCACAATTTAGGATTTTTAATTTCCTTAGTGAAATCCTAGCAATGCCTTCTACATTTGGGAACTTATGAATCTCCTTATAATCAGCAGCACAGGGCTTGCATTAACTGACTGTTAATCTGTTAATCTGACTGTTAATTTGTACATTTCTTGTCAAACGTTCTGCTGACAAAATTGGTATTCCAGTATTTGAGACATTTGAATCATTTATTTTTGGCAGATTCTCTAGGCTTTATTGTGGTAACAAAGCACACCATGAGCTATCCACCTGTCTGGAATTTATTAGTTTGACTCCTTGTAGAAATGCTTTGAAAGAACTACAGTTTTAAATTATGGTCATAAGTGGAACTATTTCTCCCCCCACCCACCCGAGATGGCCCCCTCATCTGTTTGCTTGTTGTTTTTGCTCATTGTTTGCACTTGTCTGCTTGTTGTTTTTGCTCGTTGTCTGTTTTTGTTTTTTTTTAGTAAACACCAGGAACCGAATCTGGGACCTCCCACGTGGGAAGCGGGTGCTCAACTGCTTGAGTCACATCTGCTCCCTGAACTATTTCTTTATACTTTTGTGAAATCATTATCAATGACACCATCAGTTTGTTGTCCAATGTTCTTTCATTATGATAAATTCTTCTAAGTTCAAAGGTATATTTCCCTTGTGATCTGGTCATAGGTCCTTTTTACTAAACGATAAGAAGTATGTAACATATTAACTTCCCCATTTTGCTTTAGATGCCAGGAAAAAGCTATTTTAAGAATAATTATAATAGCTACCCTTGCCTAGGTTTGCTACTACATTTCTTTTTGTTTCTATATTTTGTTACTTGGTGCTTGTTTACTTAATTTTCTTTTAATCAATTTTTGTGGGTTTATTGTCATTATTGTGGTGGTTTAAAATTGTGCTATTTCTTAAACTATTGGATTTTTGGAATAGGCAATGAAATTAGTCTTCTAGAACATTTGAGGAAAGGTTTTATTAAATTAAACAAGGAATATTTCTTTTTTTTCTTTTTTGTTTTCTTGCACAGTGCAAACCCAGGCAGAGAGGATCAAAAAAGGTTTCCTTTTATAATTTTATTATATAATAGGTAGATATGTATTATTTGTTTTCATCCACATTGTTCAATAAAACTTGCAGCTGGGATGAAGGCATAGTACCTGGTTCTGCTAAGCAGTTACACCTGGGCAAGACTTGGAGCTGGCTGGGAGCATCGTGAAGCAGGGATAGCAGAAGGGAGTCAAATTTCTATCCGTGCAGTGTTGAGAGGGCTCCTTTTTGGAGGAAAGCATGATGGAGCCCCCATGTAGCGTTCTGAGCATCCTTGCTGCTGTGTGGGGGTTGCAGTGGGGTTTTCACTAGATTGGTCTTGTGGTAGGTGCTGTTCCGGCTTGGCTAGCTCTTTCACCTGTTCTCTGGCCCTCTCAGTAATTCTATGAGCTACCGATTATCCTTTAACAAATGAGTTTTTACAGCTTAAACCTGTCGCATCAGATTTTATTTTGTCTACCTAAAACTGCCCAACAGAGGTTTACAAGTGCACATGATTCAGGGGCTGGTCAAGTGAAAAAATGACTGCTGAGGGTCAGCATAAGCCTCAGGGATTGGTGAGCCTGGGATGGGGGTGGGGGCACATGCATGCCCCTCCTAAAAGCATTCACTTCAACTGTTCCAGAACATTCTCTTTGCCATAACTAACTTTGTATGCATCTGCTCTCCACATTTGACAAAGGGGGCTACCAGTTCAAGGTGTTTGGCACTGAAGTTTATTTAGTGGAGTTGACATTTTTTGGTGGGGGCAGTACAGGGGATTGAACCCAGGACCTTGTACGTGCAAAGCAGGCGCTCAAACACTGAGCTACACCTCCTCCGTGTCATTTTATTTTTTAATTTTAGCAATAAATCTTTTTTTCTTCATTTTTAAAGACGCTTTAGATTACATAAATGTTACATTGGAGTTAACCTTTTGAAAAAAATCTGAAAATTTACATCATTTCTTGATTGTCTTTTTTTTTTTTTAAGTACAACGAGCAGTTTGCATTGTCCATTTTAGCGGCATGGTCGTTGACTCTGTGGGTGCTCTGGGGTTTCTGAGACATCAACTTTTACTGACTTACGGTGTGGTGAGGTCAAGCAGGATCCAAAGTAAGAAGAAAGGAACCATTCTGGGTGCTCCTGGCCAATAGCAGCAGGCCACTTTTCTGCTCCCTGTCCCCATATCACAGGGAATGGGCCCCCAGGAAGACCTTTGTGTTGTAAATGGATTTTAAAGTCCCTAACTGTTCTTGGTTTGTGACTACTTTTACAAAGGCAATGCAACTGGAAACCTAACTGTGGTAGACTGAGTCATGTACCCCAACGAAAGACATGCCCTTAGTCTTAGTCCACATTCTTGTGGGTGTGAACTCATTTGTTAATCGGACCTTTAGAAGATGTCATTATTTTTTAAGGCAGGGCCAAATGTATCTGGGTGCGTGCTGACCTGTGTTACAGGACGCCTTACAAAGAGAGGAAATTCAGATGTAGTCAGAGACAGTCACAGGCAGAGACAAGGTGCCAGCAAAAACCGGAAGGCCAGACCCAGGAGGGAGAGATCACACGTGATGGCAGGCACTCCAAGGTCTGTGGTGAGCCAGCGTCAGAATGCTGCAGGCTTCAGGGAGAAAGCGTGGCCTTGCCGGTGCCTTGATTTGGGACGTCTGGCCTCTAAAACCATGAGCCCATAGATTCTTGCAGTTTAAACCAACACATTGTGAGGTATTTATCATAGAGACACCTGGAAAACTAAGACACTAACATTTCTAATCCTGGGATACAACACAAATGAAAGTTCTGTTGCAAGGAAAGCACTTGGAAATTGTATCTGAAAGAGTCGTCATTAGAAGGTCTGTTGGCCAGTTTTCAGGGTGGCAATTATCTGGGATGAGGCTCTGGAGAAACTCTTAATCCTCCCACTGAATACTGGTTAGCTTTAGTCCTTCAAAGAGCGAGATTCAGCATCCAATGATCTCTGTGTTTCATCCAGAAAGACACAGTGCTTTAAGCCAACATTTCATTTGTGTTTTGAAAATGGTATTTGGATTGCATTCTGTTTTATGATTCATATATACGTCGCCTCATTCCTTCTCGTTGGAATGCCACATACCAGCCTCATTAGCTCTAACAGACCTTTTAGCTGTCCCATGGTTATATAGTTTCAAAGTATTACAAACTCAGGTCACTCTAATTTAAACATGATGTTGTTGTTATTACTGCATGTATTTTACAAACTGCCCCCTCATTCATTTTCTACTTACTGGGTGTATGAGAAGGAGAAGATAGCATTCCAATCAACTTTGGAGCTAACAATCCTAAATAATTGTATTTGACAAATGTTGAAACCTCAGCTCCCAAATACTTACAACATTTCCGTTGCTGACACCAGTGGTAATGAAAATGTCATGGCTCTAATGAACAATTTCTATTGCGGCCACGTAAATGCGGTCCCAATAGTCGTCATCAAGTGAACCATTCAGATTTCTTGGTGTTGCTTTAGTTTTGAACTCGAGCCAAGACCTGATTTTTTCAGGATGACAAGGATGTATTATTTCTAGTCACACATCCTGGAATCTTGGTGTAGAGTAAAAAAATAAAATAAAAGAAAAGAAAAAGAAAAAACGGGTGGTGGAGAGTGTGGAAATAAATGAGATGACAAGGATGGTGTTTATAAGAAAGTTATCTAGCTATTATTTGCCTAGTGCTTTTAGCCCTCACAGACAGGGGGTTGGGGTGACCATCTCTTGCATAAGTTTTGAACGGGGAAAGTGTTGCTTCAGAGCTATAGATTAGGTGAGCTGGGAGAAAACTTAGAAAGGACCTCATCTAAGCCCCTTGATTTGCAGGCAAGGAAATGTGGTTTAGAAAAGGATATTGACTTGCCTGGGCAGCGTGTGGGGATTAAAAAAGAGGAAATTGATAAACAAAGAGATACTCTGTTAGAACATAGCTCCCACCTTCTTGCCATTTTGACAGGAGGTAACAGACAGTTGAGGGTGAAAGAATGCCCTTTGTGGGGGTTATGAAGCACCAGTGGCAGAAATGTAGCTTTTTTGGAATATAATATATTTTAAAAAATATCTCAGTTTACCTATTGCATTCTGTTTTGTGACTCATATACATGTCGCCTCATTTCTTCTCATTGGAATGCCACATCCCCTCCCTCCTTTCCTTTCCTTCCTTCCTTCCTTCCTCCCTCCCTCCCTCCCTCCCTTCCTTCCTTCCTCCCTTCCTTCCTTCCTTCCTTCCCTGTTTGGTACTTTTGCATTTATCACCTGCAGCTCTTTTTCCCATTATGTCCAGACCAGTGGTTTTCAACTCTGCAGACATTTGGCAGTGTCTAGAGACATTTTTGGTTGTCACAATGGGAAAGGAGGTACTACTGGCATCTAGTGAATAGAGTCCCAGGATGCTGTTGAACATTCCACAAGGCACAGGGCAAGCAGCCCCCTGCAATGGAGGAATATCCAGCCCCAAACAACAATTGTGCAAAGATTAAGATTAAGAAACTCTTGTCTAGGCTGAAACTCATTAGCAAAGAGAGGAGGAAGGAGGATAATTCCATAAGGACACTTCCTGATTAGAGGGAGGGATGATGGGAAACTTGTGCTGAGAGTAGGAATCTGAGGAGAGTCTGAGAAGGGTAAGAGATGACGCCTGGTGTTACCCTGTCACCACCTCCCCCATAGGCCATACCTTGGAAGGGCTAGAAATGCAAGAGGTATAAATTACCAGATAGGTTTTAGGGGTGGCAAAATCCTAGAGCAGGAGGCATGTTCTTTGTTCCCTTGGCTTTTGGTCTAATTGAGAAGGCTTCATACTTCTTAGCAAGCTCCAAATTTTGCTGGTGTCTTAGCTAATGTGGCATTTAAATCTAAGTTGTGAGTGGAAGTGGCTGAGGGAGATATTCTGACAAATGGTCTGAGATTCCCCAGAGCTCATAGAGGCATGTAGGAGTCAAGACATTACTGTGTGACACAGGGGGCTGCTGCCGGTGCTGGCTGAAGAGTTCCTCAGGGGCATCTCTGACATGAGGAGACTCTGAAGTGGAGAGCTGTAGGGGAGGCCACCCAAGACGAATATCCACGCCTCAGACAACATAGCTCTGCAGGAGACCTTGCCTACCTGGCCCCCAGGCCGGGAGTGGCACCAGCCCATGCACTTCTGGAGCCACTATACCTGGCTCTGAGGGACATTACAGGTAGAGCACACCAAGCCTCCTCCCCTGCTCACCCCATATGGTCCCATGATGTTGCATGAGCATCACCTTGTATCTGATGTTTGGAGAAGGGAATGAAAGGAGGGAGAAGGAATCTAGAAAGATCAATTACCTGAAAGAAATTATGTTTTAAACCAGAAGAGACCAGAATTTGTAGTTGGCAAGTTCCTTTCACTATTAATAGACATGAATGCTCAAGGAAAAGGTAAGAGATAGAGAATAATTGATATTTTCCCCACATACATTCAATCACACTACATTCTTATTCTATAGCCACATGACCTCAAAGGTACTACCATGTTTATTGTCCCCCTCCATCATCCTGACAGCCAAATCCATCTAACCTTTGAATAAATACCAGTTGCCAGGTTTATTTTACACCTGGTTTTCATTCTGTTTCTTCTTCTATCTCTGGGGATCTCCTCAATGATAAACCAGGTACATGTGCATTAAGATCACATTGTCTCAACTGAGTAGAGAAACTTATCAGTGTTATCCATGTTATAAGACACTGTAGGGGAGATCTATGTCCTCTCTGATGGCAAGCATGTCACTGCAAAGGAGATTCAGGTGCATTCCTGAATCCACTGGGACCCAAGCAGGAAATAGATGGTGCTCTCAAATGGGGAAATTGCAATAAAAGGCCTCTTTACAAGCTGTGGGCCAGGTTAAGGGAAATGAACAAGGGATGGTGAAGCATCTTGAAGTTAGCAACAGTGGTGTGAGGGAGCAAATGATTACTGGAGCCCAGTGACATGTCTAGCTGTAGGAAGAATCTTCACTAGAGGAAAGGAATCACTGCCAATCCATAGCCAGGAGGAAGGAAGTTGGGGAATAAAGTGCCAGGTCTTGGTCTTTTCCTTTCCTCTAATATCTTGCTATTATCTCACTTTGGCCAACTCAACTGGAAGCTAGAAGGTAAGTGTGTTGATTAATTTTATGTCAACTTGGCTAGGCTATGGTGTTCAGTCATTTGGTCAAACATTGGCCTAGAGGTTGCTATGAAGGTATTTTGTAGTGATCAGCATCTACAATCAATTGACTTTAAGAAAACACACACACACACACACACACACACACAGAAAACGCAAGTACCCTCCATAGTATGAGTGGGCCTCATCCAATTGAAGCAGAAGAAATTTGGACTAAAGACTTTGACATCACTGTTTTTGGAATTTCCAGCCCACTGGCCTGCCCTACAGATTTCAGACTTGCCAGTCTCCAGAATCATGTGAACTTAATACACACACACACACACACACATACACACACATCAACACACACCTTGTTGATTCTATTTCTTTGGAGAACCCTGAATAATACAGCAATAGAGCTCAACTGGTATAATCCTTAGATCTTAACCTCCCAGGACACAGAACAGAGAAAAGGGGAGAAAGGGTCTATAGGGCAAATGGAGAGTATCCAGTACAACTATGTTTATTGATTTTCTGTAGGTCAGAATTTGGCTCTGCCACTCATTATCCATCTGACCTTGTGCAGTTTACTTAAGTTTTCGGTAAACTAGTTTCCTCTTCTATACTATAGTAATAACAGTATCTACCTCATCTACTTCTTTTTGAAGATTAAGGATGATAATGCATGTAAAGCACTCTTCTGGACCACGCATATAATAGGTTCTCAGAAAATATTAATGAAACTGCCGCTTACCAGCCTACTTTTCAGAGTGGGCCCTTCCTTACTGGTTTGCAGAAGTTTCTAGAAGTTTTAAATTCCCTTTCTTTCAAATACCTACCTCCTTATGTTTATTTACCTGCATTGCAAAGTAAGTTACT